>VKOC01018426.1:0-22803 GCA_009364415.1 Spea multiplicata
AAGTCAAACAGAGTTATTCAACACTACCAATGGCAGCAACAGCGGGAGATTTCTTCATAATCCATGTGTTATTTTCCCAAGCTCTGACAGCGATATAGCTGGATAAGAAGGCGCTGACTTCCACCATGCCGTCTAGCTCATGAAAAAATAAAATGTATAAAGTAGAGCCAAGCTGGATCAAACCGTTCTCCTCATCAGGTTTTTGGGCATCGACATTCAAGCCGAGCTCGGGATTTTGTTTGGCCAAGAATCTACTCAGACCTCACAACCACTAAGGTCCCCCCACCTCTAGACCCCAACGGTCTTCTCGATTTACGTCTCATTTATTTTAATCTCCTTGTTCATCAGTTTGCCATTAAATCCAAGGGGATCTCTGAGGCTTTGAAAGCTGAGGTGACTTTACGTCTTACTGGTCCACCATTGGGTATCACAGTCTTCTTTTGGCCACCTTCTCTGGCACGGAGACAATTTTTTGTGTTCACTTAAACGGTTAAAACAGTAGTGAATACATCGTAGAATACTTTGTGTATGGTACCTGAGTGAATTCTCTATTCACCCAGCTGCTTAAAGCACTAACACGTTAACCCCGGTCAGATCCTTGTTGACTTTGACAGAGACTCGACTTTACAGCCGGGCTCAGGGGAAAATCACTTGAAATGAATTCGACAGCTTGTTCTTCCAAAATGCGGCTGTTTTTCGGCAGCTTTCCATGAGATTTCCAAGAAATCTTTTTAAATAAATAAATAAATAACTGAGGGGATGTTCTGGGGTAATAAACTAACGATCATTATCTTTAGAGTGTGCTCCAGACAACAAGCAGATTAGCTCCATAAAACCAGAAAAATGTCATTCTTAATGGTATTTTGTATTAATTTTGGTGCCCCCCCCCACACACACGCCCTGTGTGGTGGTGTGGGAGGAATTTTAATATTAACCTGTTAGGGCATTAAGCTCACCTAGACCCTAAAGGGTTAAATATAATAAAATTAATCGGGGGTATGGAGCATGATACACAACATACATCCCATCCTGTGCCCGATGGCAGTGAATTCTGAAATAGATGCTGGTGTGCAGAAGTATGTTGATATACACCTGTGCACTAGTGCCCCAAAGTGGATGGAGGATGTATTGCATCCTATTTTGACTATAAAGGAAGTAATAGACTTCCATTATAGTCAATGAAGTATGTAATGAATTCAATTTGGGGGCAGGTAGATCACAGTGAGAAATGTTTGTTCTTTCTAGAAAATGTAATAAAAATAATGACCAATAGTAAATTAAATAAATACCAAAAGGCCTTCTAGGATGTCATCGTGGAATCATTAGGGGTTCCCTCAAGTTCCAACAGAGAACCTTGGAGTTTACAGAAACGCCAGGAACATCTGTCATCATGTTCTACGGCTCCCTGGTACCAGGCCAATAGAAACAGTTCTAAAATCTCTCTAATTGCTATTATTCCAAAAGTATTTTTTTAAAAAAAAGTTTAACGGCACATTGTGAACATTTCAAGATTTCTCTAGTGTAAAAAAAGGATGTTATCTCCAAGAACCTCTCCTGAAATATATAGTGCCCCAGGAAGAAAGCCCCATTGTCGCCTTCCTCGCTCCATGTCTAGGCATACATCTCTTGGATGTGCCCACATTGCGGTGGCTTTCGTGACACCCCTTTCGGGTCCCAGACCGACTTCTGCACATTAGGGCATTTTCTGGGGTGACTTCCAGCACCACCTGGTCTTAGGTGGTGACCAAGACAAAAAAAAAAGATCCAACCTGACTCTTTTTTCCTACTTTTTTTTTTCCTCTCCATAACCAAAAGTAAGTTCTTAAAGAAAAAAAGAAAAAGAAAGAAAAAGATTACATTCAAAAATATGTACTTCATATATGTTAATACGGCTATGATAACAGTAATTTACAGACAGCGAGTGGAACACAATTGCGCAGAAAAAGACCATTGTCGTATCAGATAAAATCGAATGCAGTTGTGTAACGTAGGAGTTTTTCTCCCGGAAAATAGTATTATCTTAAGCCTAAACCAAAGTACTTCAGAAGTAAAGAAAATAGCTGTGGGTGGAAGGCTAATGGAAAAATCTTGCAAAATTTTCATGTAAATGCAATCCGAGTCACTTGGTCTATAGGACAACAATATTCCGTGGTTTATTGGATGGGATTTATATTACGAGTCTTGTGTTACCGTTATGATAATGTTCAGCTCCTTGTATAAAAGTATTAGAATAACAGACAATGATCACTTCTGTGGTTGGAATTCGTGAAATCGGACGCTTCTGAACTCCATGCCGATCAGACGTGGGGGTAATGAACGCTTTTTTTCAGGGTTTCGGAGATTTTCTCGGCTTACGGCCATCTTCGCTTTAATAAACCGCTAATAAAAATTCAAGCTGCGCACATTGCCTACCATAATTTGTTCCATAAACACTCAGATTTTTTTTTTTCTTGCATTATTGGTTTTCTGAGCTCTGTTTCGAGAACTTTGCCTTTTGATATAAAAAACCACATAGAATAAAAACAAGGTTACGCAGTTACACGATCGGAATATATGGACATGAGAGGTTGTGAGCTTTGTGATCAGGACCCTCTTTTCCTTTTGTCACGTTCGTTCATGTCCTTTTTCATTTTGTTTTCTACTCTCTTTTGAGTCGCATGGCAAGAAACAATTCATTTAATTTAGGAGCAGGAATCTCGCACAATTTAGACTTAACTCAAACTGCCATATGTACTACTGGCAAATCGCATTTACACTTGCATTAAATAACACTTAATTCACTTCAGCTTGACTACAACAGTTGAGTTGATGGCAGCCGGAAGAAACAGCAAGCAGTAGTGTTGCTTGCAAGTTGAGTTGTAACTCAGGTCTTCACCTCACCCCACACCATGCACCAGGAGCCTTGTTAACCCTTCATTTATTTGTCTTTCGTTTTGATTTTAACTGCCGAGTTGCAGTCGAGGAACGTGCATGTTGTCATTCATCTCGCATGACCTCAACTGCAACTTGCAAAAATTTCAAGGTCTTCATCTCTGAGGCGCCTGAGAGCCATTGTTGTCCAACTGGTATCCTCCTGAGCCAAATGGGGCATTCAAGGCAACTCCATCTATGCTGCCTAATATTAAAATGGTTTAAGAACACCTTGGCACCCACACACTGGCATTCTTCAATGGTTGTCTGTGGACAGGCACT
This sequence comes from Spea multiplicata, assembly GCA_009364415.1. Classification (NCBI taxonomy): domain Eukaryota; kingdom Metazoa; phylum Chordata; class Amphibia; order Anura; family Pelobatidae; genus Spea; species Spea multiplicata. The sequence goes on from VKOC01018426.1 coordinate 3,193, forward strand.
GGAATTACATGCTTTGCCTCCCCTGCCCCTGGAGGGATCCCTTTTTCATTTTCTGATTTTCTGGGAAGGGTTCAGTTATTCTAGGGTTGCGATGAGTAGAGGGCTGGTAGAATAAAAAAGTCAGTAGGATCCACAGGAAAAACAATCAGGATCAGAGAAGTCTGGCAAGCCAAGGGTCAAAGATCAGCAAACATTAATCCAAACTTCAAACGAGAATAGCTGGACCACACTCATCGTTTCCCTGCCGGTGGGATCATGGAGCCGGCCGCGTATGGGTGAATGCTCATAGGGAGCTTCGCGGTGGCTGGCAGCAATCTGCCTGCCGGGAGCAGACCCCGGCGACAGGACAGTCAGTAGTTATACTTCTATGTATGGCAATAGGAGAACCCATTTCGACTACTTATTTCAGGATTTCCATGCGTGTTCCTCCCTTCTTTGCTGCCTCTGACCTTCGTTGGAAGATGCTAAGCTCTCAAAAGGGGGATGTCCAGAATGGTTCAGGACCATTAAATACGCCTCTCATTCCATTAAACACCACTCCGCGTGGAGTGTCACGGCCTATTCAGTTTGTGCCTTATCTTTCGAAACACCCCTAGTAGTAATTGTGTCTAGAGCAGAATACAATAATAGATATTATTTGTCTTCAATCAATGTGAATTCTGCAAACAATGGTTACAGTAACAAAAAAAATTATTATTGTGGATTTTTTTCCTCCATTGCTTATCTTTAAAACAAAATATTACCCTACCACCGCTTCCAGCATAAATCATTGACCTTAGGTTATTTCACAATGGTCACAGTTTTATCAAATATTTATCCAAGCCTTCAAATATTAAATATTAATTCAAGAGGTCAGGTTTCTTCCTCGGGGCTGCTCCATATTCCTTCTGACAATGGTTAATATGCAGAGTCTCACACTGTCAGGAAGAGGACAATTTTGCAAGCGGCCCACGATCTCTTCAGTTGTGGCGCTAATATGTACGGCAAAGGATTCCAGGTTACTGCATCAAAGTTTTTTTTTATGTGCAGAGTGTAAATATAATTATCTGGATAACAGACATGGAGAATTGATAAGATTTAAAGTGTTGGACATTTAACTACAGAAGAATCAAGGTTGAGGAGCATTGCCATGTCTTGGAACATCTCAAGAAGCTTCCCTGGAGGTCTCACCTCCTTCTGCTTTGTAAGGAAGCTAGAAGGATGCAGGAGGAATATAATCTAGACCCGACGTTGGGGTGCGTTGGATTACTCCGGAGTGACTCTGTGATCTCTCCCACAGGAGATGAGACGACCACGTCTCTGGCCCCATATATATTTGCCCCCCCGGTCAACTGCAGCGCCGGCGAGTGTTCAAGGATGACATATGCAGGAGTTGCTCCCATTGACGTCAGTGGTGCAAAATGTCAGTAGATGATGCCCTGTATCTTTAAAGAACGCATATAAAAATGTACTCACGAGTTAAACATGCATTGGATAGAAATACGGCTCCTGAATCTAAGACGAGACCAACGACTGATTAAGATTTGAGTCTCTACAGCAGGAAAAACGGGCGACTAGATGCCCCAAATGGGTCGGACTTGCCATTAAATTCTATGCTTCTGTGATTGACCACGGGTAGAGACATGGCGTTGCTCTGTAACTTTCTTTCCTTTGCTTTTTTTTCCTGTACGCTCCTCGGCTTCTTCTTCTCTGTGTCCTCTATATTTATTAAGACAAAGCGTTCTCCTTCATTAATCTGTTCGTCCCACTCAGCAAACTCATGCCTTCTTGACCCTCTGCAATGCTACTTTTCCAAAGCTATATTTCAGCTCCCCTCCGGCAATCTCTTCTTTTTCCACTTATATGGCATTGCGTATACATTCTGATGTTTCTTTCCCCCCTCGATATATATAGTATTATTTTTAAATTCCAGATACATTGCAATGTTTCAGTTCTAAATTGTATTCTGCTCCGTGTGGCTTCCATAACAACAATGAAATTCCACAAAATAAAAAGCAAAGCGGAAACAGATCCGGTTCTCCGAATCCTTCTTCGAATTGTGAATCTGCAGCCAAATCATTAACCTAAATTAAACTGTCAATAGACCTATTTTATAACTTCAAATTGTCCTTGTTCGGGAGGGCCAGTCCCTCCTTAGGACAAACTCCCTGTGTCCCTCTTTCCTCCCATGGTGTCCCTCATTCCTCCCAAGATGTCCCTCTTTTCTTGGCGTTCGGAACATTTGCTGGGTTCAGAGGTTCTACAGCCCAATAATCTGTATAGGAACAGGAGGAAATTGTTTTATAATGTCAATGTGCGAATAAAATCCATGAATCCATTAGTCTTCTTCTAAACGTAGCTTCATAAATACCTCCTAAAACTCCCATTTTCTATAGGATAGTCCTGAATTCCAGACTGGCCCAGGTAGCCGCTTCAATGTCCTGCTTTTGTGGGCAGTGGGGGTGTTTGGCCAGTAAAAGAGACTGTATGGTTTGGAAACCTTAAATGTTGGAGTGTATGCTATGGACAGGTCACCCACCGCTAACACTCCCAGGTGTCCCACTTTAGCCATGTTGGGAGGTACTTCACTATAGAGAAGCGGAATCAAATAATTTAACCACCATTGAAAGATTTCATGGTGTAACAACAATTATATGAGATGTCTGTGTAGCTTGTCATTTCATCGCATGGATAAAGAGCTCGGGTGTAACATTCCCATTTCAAAAAAAGGAAGGTACCGCGTGCGGCGTCATTGTCCTTGCGACAAGAAAAGTTTCCGCTCATGTTTATGGAGCGCTGCTGTTGTAAACCTCTCCTCTCTGGCCCTTTACACTTTATCGTTTGTAGACGAGCTATGTAGAGCTTCTTCTATTAATGTCTTGTATAGAAGTCATTTCATTGTTGGTTGCCATGACATTAGCTGATTAGCACTCTAAGACAATATATGTATATAGTGGCGCTATTTAACCCAATTTCACAATCTTATTTGGCATTTTAATAATATATTTTAGAAGGTGCGCCCAAGACATAGGGCAACAGTGCAACCTAGTGGTAGAAAGGGGAAATGGCAATTAAAAAATAATAATTCTTAGGTTTATTATTATTTGAAAAAATATTATTCTTTTATTTATTCAGCGCCAACAATTCCCGCAGCGCTTCCTACAGTCCCTACATTCAAAGGCTCTGACAAAACTAGAACTGACAGACTAAGATGAACCGATGCATTAGGTGAAGAGCGCCCTATGGAGGAATAATATTTAAAGCAATTCAACTGTCCATGCATTAAATATCTATAAATATATATTAAATATACAGTGGCGCGCTGGTTAACCATTGTATTCACTGCTATTACTTTACTAATATTTTTAGTATCGCAATCTATACAGTATTTATCTTTAGTTAATATATTTTCTTATAAGATGTCCAGAATATTTTGAATTTACCAGGGTACTTAATCAGTTATAGAGTGGAGTCTGTTAATTACCAGTAATGGAACCTTAAAATTAAAACCAAAAAAGTTTAGTTTCCGGTTAACATACATGGATTAAAGTGATTTTATTAGCGGCTAGAATAATGTCTACCTGTAATAATTATTTCAATTATTATTTCAATAATTACTAATTATATGCCTTATCACATCTGAGCCTGGTATATTTTATGTAAAATTGGGAGTCTGCGTGGCACAGGACTTGAACCAGAGACATCTGCAAACAGGTTCCCAGTTCTATCTGAAGCTGCGGATCCATTTTAATTTTAAACCATGCCTCTATCCTGAATTCCTTGCCCAGCGGTACTTTGCCCGTTGAGCTTGTGCCGTGGCTTGTTATTTTAGATCTGATTTCTAGACTGGTTTCTTGGGTATGAATCTGTGCTGCCTGCTCCTGAATCTGAACCGTCTGACTGCACGTCTGGTTTATCCGTCAGTACCGTGCCTCCGGACCTGGCTCTTTGCCCACTCACATTGATTGTGTGATTTGTGGCCTGCGAGATTGTGTTTTCCAGGAGCAACTGGACTCCACTATGTGTGGGAGCGGGACTGTGTGTGTGTGTGTGTGTCTGCGTGGGTTCATGTGTGTCTTACTCCTCTTTCCTCACCTATCAGTTTTTCTCTATTCTGTTTTTCCCTGTCTCCTCTCTTCTCTCCTTTCATCTTCCTCTTTTCTTTCTTGCCTCTGTTTAACCTCCTCTCAGTCCTCCTTTCTCATCTCCCTCTTTTCTACTCCCCTTCATTCTGATTTCTCTTTCATTTCCTTTTCTATATTTTCACCTCTTCTTTTGTCCATATCCTCTCACTTTTATTTAATTTCTTTTTTTCTCTTCTATCTCTCTAATGAACAAAACGCATTTCTTCCCTGTCTGTTATAAAACTACACCTCGGGAGCAACTCTTCAACTGTTTCCAGCAAAAGATGGCAGCCCTACCAACAGCTGATGCTCTTAGGGCATGGGTAAAATCTCTGATATACACATCACTGATCGCTGTGACAGGTTCCAAACCTCAACCCCTCTTCCCTAACACAAAGTACAGGAGGGAAGTTTATTTCAGGAGAAATGTTAGAACAAGAGGTCTAATCTAAAAATAGGGGGTCAGAGTCTTAAATGGAATATATATCGAGAGGTGGTGGATGAATAGAACAGCTTCCCTGCAAAAGTGGTAAAGGCTAATACAGTGAGGTAATTTAAATACACATGATGTCACATTGCAAGGACCCACCGTCAGCAGACAGGCGTATGGCAGCTGCCGTTGAGGTCCCGAGCAGCATGTTGGCTTGCCTGACTACTAGTCATTCTGATCCTGTATTGTTCTAGCTGTCTAACGTACCCGGCTTGTATGACTACCTGCTCTGAGAACAGCCCTCTGGCTTGTATGACTACCCCTTTAGTGTAATGAACCCAGCTGTGTCTGACCAGCCATTCTGCATTAACCCTTGGCATTCTGTGTCACCCATCTGTGGATCCAGCCTGCACTTTACTTATACAGGTATCTGGATCTGTCCGGGCTTTGCCTACAACACTCGGTACCGAACTTCACCCCAATGCATATAGGGTGGGAAAAATAAATAGTGCCCCCCCTCCTTGATTACTTGGTGGTCTTGAAGACTTGCATGCAAACTTAAAACTCCAGGCACTCGCATGCCCTCGCAAACAACTCACAGATTTGTGAACCTGCAAGTTTTAACTCGACTGGCAACTTGATGTCTTAGTGAATAGACTCGAGAGACAGACATACAAATGGCTGCCCCTGGTGCAGTAAATTAATTAGTGCCGATTTACCGCTATCATTTTAAACCTGTAAGCATATTTTATTTCAAACACAGAATACCATTTGTTTCTTCGGTGGTTCACCTTTGTAGTCTGTTGGAAGCGCTAATGTGCAGCCTTCTAATTATACCTTATTATTTAATTTTTATTTTATCTTATTCTTAGGGGAAAGTTCAATACACTGTTAAACAGAAAATTAGATAATAATCAGAGGAAAATTTCACTCTTATCCACAAGATGTTGCGGAACGGAGAACTCCAGCCTCCCAACTGAGCTATAAAGCAGATAATTACTTGAAGAGCATAGGGGACTCTTATCAAAACTTTGCTTACAGTTCTGTTTGTTCGTTTGAGGTGCGGTGCTTTTAACGAAACACAACATCATTGACATCAGGGTGTCCATAAACTGAGAAGGTACTTTAATATGCATGTCACTGAAGCCTCCGTGCTATGGGCTCCTGGAGGGGCCTGAGGGCCAGCCTCCTTCCTACAGACTATGGGCCCTTGCCTTGGAAGGGGTTCTGTTTTTGGGGAGGTGGGTACAGGGAGTCTATTGGGACTATTTCTAACCCCTGGTACGGAGCGCCACATTTCCCCAAGTACCAGAGACTCTAAAGACTGTGGAGCTCGGACACAGAATTGAGGTTACTGCATTTTGGGAGGGGGGTTATGTGTGGTTTTTACTCTCCATCGGGTCAGGACAGGATAGAGAGCTCCATGGCTCTGATATTCAGCAGGTTTCAGCCAGAAAACAGGGAGCCGCCCGTTGTTACCATCCTCCCCACAGACTAGAATAGCGGCCCCTACTGGGCTGAGGTGGGCCGAGTGCAAATACCGAGTCGTGTGTAAAGGAGGACCTGACGAAGAACTTGTGCGGCTTGCTGTATCTATTGTATGTAAATTACCCCCTTGTACTGTTTAAATACCCCTGTGTTTAAAAAAAAAAACTGAGTCCTGTTTTACCTCAACATGAGTTCTGTCTGATGCTCGGGGTGGGCCGCCTGATGCTTGGGGTGGGCTGCTATGATACTTTACTGTCCTTTGGACAATAGCCACACTGTGTAGCGGCGTCCCCCCTTCGCTGGTCCTGTCTGGCACTGAAGGGGTTAATTGCTGGTGTCCCGGCAGGAGGAAGCAACGTTTGGCGGGAGTACCCAGTCGGGGTACAGGGCGTTCCGTCACAATGCATTCTTCAATCTGGTCGTAAAAATAATAAATTATCTCCCTGAAGGAGAGACTGCAGCTCCATATCCCTCCATAGTCCTATATTCATGTTGAAACCAATGGGAGCGCCTTCTGTGCATGCACACAGGTATAGTCTCATTAGGCCTCCCAAAATTCAAGCCAAGCTAAGGATTTTGGGGGACGAGGAAGGTGGCAAGGGCATAGAGGCGCGTTCTCCAGAAACCCTCCATACATTTGGAAGGAGGAAAACAATGATTATTTAAAGGGACTGCTCGGCTACATGCATTAAAGAGCATTTGATGGATGGAATGTCCCTTTAAGAAGCAAAAATTACATTTCTTATACCCAAATGCCATGAATCACATCTGGCTAATCATAGGCTTCACTTCTGATGCTTATTATGGTAAAACAATTAAGTGCACAGCTTTTAAGGGGATAACCCCCAATAGATAGACATACCTGGGACCTCTCTGGGTTTCACCTGGAGAACGCCGGGAGAAGAGGCCATTCTCCGGGTCAACTCCAGAATCCTCCGGGTCGTGGGAATGGGGTCTTGGCACGGCCAACTCCTCGTCCATTTCCCCCTTTAAATAAGGGTGTTTCCCACAATGTTACCAACGTCAGAGGGAGCACCTACCAACATCAGCGGGACGTTCCCGCCAGTCCTGGCCGCGTCCCGCAAGTGTAGGCTCTGGGTAGCTGGAGCCTAGAAGTTCCCAGGTAGACAGATTGATGAATGAGATTTACATTTTTGGTCTAAAAACAGCAGAAAATGAATATAAATATGTGTAAGGGACAGTTGCTGTGATCAGATCACATGTGGCCCCTTTCAATATACTTGTCCTTTTAATAAAATCTTCTAGTGCTGATCATTGATATCAAATTAAAATAGGATTAACACTGGTAATTAATCAGGAACAAGAAAGTACTAATTAGAGGCCATAGATCATTGCCAAGACCTCATTACTCTAACCTTTACTGCAACCAGGTCAAGTACTTTATCTAATTCTAATCTTCTAATTATTGTATTCTATTCTTATTAACCACACTAATAATGCACCATGAAGGCTAAACGCAGCCCTTTAAAGAAGAGATATTTGCCGGGGTACATGGGGAACGTTACAGAGCTCATTAGATGACAAAAGGAAAGCTAATTTTGATAAGAAAGGGGAGAAGAAGCAGAATCATGGTCTACAGACCATGAGGGTCTTCTCTAGTGGCCTGGAAGTATGAGAGGGATCTGCGTTCCCCATTGAAGAGATTTCTGAAGCTATTAATGTCAGTTTGGGGACATCACCCCAGGCAGCGATGCTGCTTCTCTGGTTATTATTTATTGTTTTATATAGTGCCATCATACTCCGTAGCGCTGTACAATGGGTAGACAGGACATAACAAGTAGTAGATAACATAACAACTTACAATCCAGTGGAAATCTCTGGGGGGTCTGTTCTGTAGCCATTATTATATTTGGTACCCATAGTAGGGCTGAACAAGGTTTTATGGGAGATGGAAATGAGTACTTGGTGAGACCAAGTGATTTCAACTGCTCTCTAATAGTTTTTGAAAGGGAGACTTTGTTGCCAACGTAATCCTTTAGAAGGTTCCATGTATTGAAGAAATCCAGGCTTCTGCAAGTCAAAAGACAAGGTTGTCACCATACCAGGCCTATTGCAGCCATAACAGACCTATTCCACCATAACAGACCTATTCCACCTCCTCGTTGCCACCATTCCACCATAACAGACCTATTCCGCCTCCTCGTTGCCACCATTCCACCATAACAGACCTATTCCACCATAACAAACCTATTCCACCTCCACCATTGCACCCTAAAAGACCTATTCCACCTCCACCATTCCACCATAACAGACTTATTTCACTATAACCGACCTATTCCACCATACCACCATTCCACCATTCCACCATACCACCATAACAGACCTATTCCACCAACGAGTTAACTCAACTATACTTCAAGTCGTGGCAAAGCTCTGGCTGAGTGTTGGGAGACAGCGTCCTAAAATAACCAAAGCGCTAAAGGACTCCAACCTAGCTTGGCAGTTTAGCCCCCCTTGTAGCTGAGATAAGTGGCAGCATGTGGCAGAACTAGCAATATCTGATCAAGTCCTCTCCTTTCTCCCCAACCTACTCTTACAAAGAGCTGCCTGAACCAATCAACGGAAAACTTAGCAATTGGTGAAAGACCAAATAACAGAGAGGAATAATCATGATGATCCTAAAACATCAAAATTAAGATGGGTGCGATACATAATGTGTATTTCCAATATGTATATATTTCTTTAATAAATCTGCAAACATCGTAATGCACATTAAGAGGCTTTGGGAAATATGATAACGTTGTTACATTATACACTTTAACCGTTCCCTGCAGCATTTATGGAGAAATTGTTCCACTCCAGGACTAGAAGCGATGAATTTCCAGCTCCATCATATTCCGCAGCGCTGTACAATGGGACGTTTTGCGGGTTTTACACCAAACAATAAAAGAAAAAAACTTATGAATCAAACTGAGGAAAGTAATCTCTTTTTCCCTTTGGTAAGAAATGTCATAAACTAGGAAACTTCCAATCAATAGTAGCAGGAACTCTCGAGGTAAAGTAGATGATTGGTAGGCTTGCCTGGTAGGTTTAGATATAAATTTTGTTTCTGTTATTTTCACCCATCTCTAAAAAACATACATAAACTAAAAAAAAGCAATATGAATTGTACAACATATCAAAGAGGATACATATGAAATGGTTACGTCCAATTTCTCAACGTCTGGGTGACGCATGGGTCATACTGGCTCCCAATTCACTTGAACGAAGGTGGGCAGTGGGTAGGAAGCCTACATAGAAACATTGAAGTTCAACTGGAAAGGAACAAAGTTCCAATTGATGTCAATGGGAATGCTACAGATCATTAACAGGAAGTGAACACGAGTATGCTTCCTGCTTGCACTTCCTGATTTCAGCAGACGTAGTCGGGGGAGGAGTTAAGTAAAGTTTTGTATTCTAACTCCAACAACCAAAGAATTCATGCACTTAAATCCGTTGGAGTCCATGCAAATGGACTAATATGTAATTAAAAAATGAATACATACCGAAATATTTCGGGACTAAGTTGTTATTAGGTTTCTGTTCCGATTAAGCAAAAGCACCTGGAGTGATGTACATACCTGGGAACTCTCCTGGAGATTGCCGGGTGAGCCCTGCTTCTCCAGTTCTCCGGGTCGCAGGAGTGGGGTCTTGACACGCCCCGCTACCCGCCCATTTTTCCTTTAAATGGGGGTGTTTCCCGTCAGCGGGAACTCCCATTAACGTCAGTGGGCCATCATGGCCGCGTCCTGCAAGGGAAGGCTCCGGGTAGCCGGAGCCCAGAAGTTCCCAGGTAGGTGGAACCTCTGCAGGTGGGACTATCTGTGAGACACTGGGGTGGGCGAAAGAGGTTTCTGCATACAAAAATGCCAGCTCGGTGGTAAATGTTTCCCTCAGCTGTAAAATATTCATGAAAATTGGCTACAAAAATATTAGAGAGAAGCTTCAAAGCCCTTTTTCCGCTGTCATACTAAAAAAGAGAAAGGCTGTACACGTTTCAACATGGATAAAATCCAATTATGACTTTAAAGGACAGAATTTAAAGTGCTTTGCTCTTAGCGGGGGTTATGTAAAGATTACATCAGTAAGCTGCTTAGCGCTACGTTTCAGTCTAGATCTGCCACCGAGCCGACCCCCTTTTGTCTTTAAAAATTGAGCTGAATAATACAAAAACATAACTACATTTGCAAGGTTTTAAAAGGGTATCTGATATGTGATTCCCTTACTTTTTTTCCCCCCACTGCTGGAGTGGCCCTCGTTCCCTGTGGGCACCCAAGGGTTAATAGGAGAACAAAAAATATGATGTATAAGAAGCTCAACTGTTACGTTAATTCAACTGATCTTTGGGGCACTGAAAAAGGCAAGTGTTTCGACCTGTTCGGCAGTGAATTCACCAAGAAGTATATCCGTCAAACTGCGGCTCAGATGATGTAATATCACACGTTATGATTGATGTCGTATTCTCGCAGAGCTGGATCGTCGGAGCCCAAAATGACTCGCTAATGAATCACGCTTACAAAGCGGCGCAGAGGCTCCTGAAATCACATATTATAATCCAGAAACACAGGACGAAAACGTCTACAAGACACGGCTTATCAATAATGCACAACGGTGCGAAAGTAGAAAACCTCGAAATATTTTCACTGGGAACAGTTATAAACAGGGACGTGCTCTGAACAATGGGGGTATAGGCAGGGGTGGACTGGCCTAGGGGGGCAATTGCCACAGGTTGACGCCAGGGGCAGGAACGCAGTAGGGTCACGTGACCAGTGATAGATTTACCTTTGTGGCCGACTTAGGGCAGTGTCCGCTGTCACCTCGCCATCCGAGGTCGGCGTCCCAGACACAATAAACGTTGTGACGCCATATTAATGAGGTCTATGGAACCTTTAATGAAGTCTATGGAGGCTATGCTGAGGCTGATGGGGCCACTTGGCCTTACTTGCCCCCCCCCTCCCCTGGCCAGAAGGTGCCAACTCTCCCCTGGTTATAGAGCAGAACAAAATGTATCAATGTTAAATTTTACATTTGGAAAATCATTTAGAAAATAGATTTTCTAAGAAAGGAAAGTATTGGAAGTTAACGTTACTTAACCCAAAAAATATTGTTGCCCAGAAGGGTGGAAGAGTGGGGACCTCAGGAGGAACATAATTATCCGTGTGGGTGATTTAAAGCCAGTCAGTGAATGGAAGCAGGGCCGGAATGGCCTACAGGGCCGGAATGGCCTACAGGGATACCGGAAAATGTTCCGGTAGGCCACCTCCTTTGAGGCCAAGAAATCTTATAATGCGTGTGACCATGGGCACCAACGAGAGACCAAACATGTTGGAAACGCAGAACATACATGGCTATAAATGATAGAATATTCTTGATCCAAGGAGAACTCTCATCGCCTTTTTGGAGAAGGATTTTCTCTCCCTAAGTGGCAAAAACTGGAAAATAGCTTAATTGGGTCTTTGCCTTCTTTTGGATCAAAAGCAGGAAGGATAGGTAGAAAGGTTGAACTTGATGGACTTTGTTTTCAACCTAAATGACTACGATACTATGTTATGTATGGTTGGGCAAAGCCATCTGAAAACAGTTGGTGTGATCCTAAATATAGTACGAGAGTACAGAAAATTGCCCAAAACCTCAAGGAACTGATGATGGCTTTATTAAGGAATTGATAAACGAGATGGGGAGCCTTTGCAATCCAAGCAATTCTTCGCTCTTCATACGTTTATGTGGAGTCCACCTCTCCTCCATCATCCCAAATTGCGCTTTCATTTTGATATATTTTATTACAGAGCGAGAATGCCGCAGGGCGCGATCAGGAAACACGAGAGATTTTAGCAGAGCTCTTGTTACGGACTAACGAGAGGGAGATCACAAAAAAAAAGGTAAAGTGTTGTTCCAAAGAATATGACATTTCTGGGGATTCTGCAGAGGAGATGTCACTCGTTAGGTACCGGATTTGTAGCCGGGAACGTAGACTCATTAGAGCAGACACATGATGGGAAAAGTTGAAGAGCGATCCATCTCTGTCAGAAATAGAAGACTTTTATGGGAAGGACGGTAATAACCTTTCTCAGCGCTAAACGCTGACTATCCATTTAAGGGACATTTCCAAAAAGGACCGGCACGGCTTGGAAAATCGAAAAAACTTTTTTTTTTTGAAGACAATTTAGTTTTTTTTTGCATTTAGAAATCAAGCAAAGTAGTGCTGTGAACTTGTTCATGATAAAAAAAATGGAATAAAAAAAAAAAATAAAATAAAAAAGTAAAATAAATAGAATTACATAACAATTGACGGCTGATAAGACCCATTCTGTTTTTCCTGATGTAAAGACTCGCCTTAATCAGTCATTAGGTTCAGGAGCCATAAGTCTATCCCATGCATGTTTAAATCCCCTCACTGTATTAACCTTTACCACATCTGCTGGGAGGCTATTCCATTTATCTACCACCCTCTCAGTATAATAAACTAGACAGAGGTATATAGGTGGAAGGAATAATAAACCTTTCTTTAAAAGCCTTATAGAAACGTACCCTTCCAGACGAATCCACGTATCATTCCATTTAGTTAGTGATCATTTATGCTTTGGATTTTTTTTAAAAGATTTTTTTCAACTTTTTTGCAATTTGTTGTTAAATTAGAAAAACACTTTGGGCTACAGTGACATCTGCCCCAAAAGCTCCAGTTATCGCTGCTGATTGCTGGGGCTATGATCATACCGGAGAACTTCTGGGCTCCGGCTACCTGGAGCCTAACCTTGCGGGACGCGGACAGCACTACCCACTGACGTCAGGGGCATTCCCGCTGATGTTGGGGGCTTTCCCCTTGATGTCAGTGGCCGTTCCCGCTGACATCCCAGGAAACACTCCGATTTAAAGGGGAAATGGGCGGGGAGTGGGGCATGTCAAGACCACGGTCCCACGACCTTGAGGTTTCATGTGTTGACCCAGGAGAATCGAGGTCAAACTAGGAAAGTTCCCAGGTATGGCTATGAGTGACTTTTTATCCCTTGGGGATACTAGGCAAATGCCTATTATCTCTCCCCTTTTCTCCCCATCTCTCTTCTTTCGCATTATCTCTTCCCTTTCTCACTGTCTCTCTCTGACAACAGCACCTAGAACCAGCTCAGCCCCATAGGCAACTGCCTAGTTCACCAGTAAGGTAGTGTGTGACGGAGCATAGCTGGGAAGTTCCCTGATATGTCTATGTTACAGATACCCAGGGCCACCTCAATTTATAAGAGCCCCAGCGGTGTAGAACGTTTTCTCCCAATGGGTGGAACTGACAGTAGGCATTTAAAGAGACAGTGACAAATATACTGATTAGTACATATGGTCTTAGGTGGTCTTAGGAGGGCCCTCTTCTCCTTCTTTGACAGTATATGTGTTCACATTATTGTCAATAAAATGGAATAATTATAATAAAAACCCTTATACATAGAAGGTCCCAGGGCAGATGACGGGGCGACCCTGGCACTTTAAGGCCGGCAGCTGCCTAATGACATGCGGTTGACGGCCACAGGCTGCGGCACATGATCTGACTCTGAAGAGGAAGAACGGGTGAGCGTGTGGCTCTGTTGGCCAGGTGCCCACCATGGATTTGCCCAGGTGTGCCAGGTGCCCAGTCCAGGCCTAGTAGTAGGTCTTGAAAATAAGGCCACTTAATTCTGCCCCCTTTAATTAATTCACAGGAAGGAATGACACCTGATTCCGAAAGCAGGCAGAATAAACAAGTTCTGAAACCTTGAAGAATCCAAAGAATACACCCGAGATTTCAATGTAGCCATCAGATCACCTTCCTTCCATCTTCTCACGACAAGGGAATGATATGGAAATGAGTTTCGCTTCGCCGAGAGAGAGGTGTGAATATGGTATATCATACACGCAATGTGATACGAGACATCATTTCCATTTCTTTCAAGGTTCTTCTTCGCCTTTTCCCCAAACTCAGCGTGTGCTGAAGGACATCAATTTCTTGACACCGAAAGGATGAGAATTAAAACCCAGGGATATTTTCTTTTCACAATTCCTCGCCAGAAATCGGAAGAGAGGCCTCGTTAAACCCCTTCCTACCTGGAATAAATCCTACGCCATGAACGTCGTACATCGTCAAATAATTTTGCACAGAAGGGGATAATCTCAGATACTATAACCTTAAGATCGATTATAGACTTGGGTGGTAGATTCGACTTCTCCGAAGGGTTTTCATCCAATTTCCGGTCATGCTGAGTTCTATCCAAGTCTGTAACATTCAAAAATTGATTCGCTATAAAAGCAATAACGGAAATTGCCGAGGACTTGGGGGGGGGCGCTTCATTTTGGGTGACTTTATAATCTCAGCTTCAAAAATCTCATAAATGCCGCTCCTAAAAAAAAATACTGGTTTGAGGGATTTAAAAAAAACGCAGTAATTTTACATTGTTTGAGTCTGGCTGGGTTCGGTAACCTGAGATGACATGTTCCCTTCTGATTTTACTCCTTCGTATCATCCGTTTGATCCCGGTGTGGATATAATAGCGGGATGATTCTACCCAATGAAAATCTTACAATGCCGAAACATTACATTGCACAGCATTACGGACAGGGGCGTAACTGTAACCGCCCCCAACAGCTGGTCTCTGCCATCATTGCCCCCCCTACAACTTGTCTGTGCTTTCTTTGCCCCTTACAACATATACTCTGGCACACATATGCAGACATGCTTACACAAATTACACACACTTACTTATAAACACATACATTCACACACACAATTACACATGCATTTTCGCACACAATTATACATGGATCATCACATACACAAACATCCATGCTCACACACACACAATTAGACATCCATGCTCACACATACACAATTATACATGCATAATCACACAAACATTCATGCTCACACACACACACGATTAGACATCCATGCTTACACACATACATACGTACATAAGTACATACATCCCCGCCCCCCGCGTACCTCTCACTGCTTCTGCAGCTTCCTCTTTGGCTGCTTGTGCGAGCAGCCTCGGTTTCACCTCGGGGTCACATGACCTGTCTCCCCGTGCCGGTTCAAAAAAGTTTAGAAAGGGGTAGGGCCCTTTCTAAACAATTTTGAATCGGTACGAAGAGACAGGAAACAGGACAGCAAGGGCCCCATCACAGCTGCGACCCCTGTAGTTACGCCAGTCCTTACGGAAGCCTAATGGTTCATTCCCATTTACAAGCAATCTGCCATATTGAAGGCACATTAATGGTAGCGGCAGGCCCGGAGTACGGCCAATAGCACCCCATACCAACCCAAACTGCTGCTCCATTATGAGACCAGGTCCTCTAACCAGTGAACGTCATTTGCCGGCTGCTGGCCTTAAAGTGCCAGGGCCACTAAGTGGTCCCCAGTCCGTCCCTGGGTAGCGGTAACCTTTATTGCAATGGCACAGATGGCCACATTTCATATTTTATGTTCTCTATTAGGAAGCAAATTACAGAACTTTCTATAGTTTGGAGGATAGAAGAGAAAAGGGGGATCGTTATAAATAAAATGTTTTATTAATTATTTATTAATACAGCACCATGATCCGGACATAACAATCTGGACAGAAACAAACGAGTTCACAATCTAAAAGGACTAATAAAAATACTTATTTTTAAACCTATTAAAGGGGGCAATTAGTATAAGTGGGGGCATACCTGGGGGGCATACCACCAGGTCACTAAGGGGACCACAAAGGGAGGCTCTGCGTAGCCCGAGCCAGAAAGTACCCAGGTATGGGACCAGAAGATTATATAAAATGTAAGAAAGTGGAAGAGCCTCCCAGCAGAAGTGGTAGATGTTAATAGAGTGAGGGAATTTAAACATGCATGGGATAGGCGAGACCGGGGAAAAATGGGCATAATTTTTTTCAAGGAGTGTTTATTTTTAAAACTTTTTTTGAATTATAATTGCCAAATAACGCACAATATAACAGGAACCGACCCAACTTACGGGTGAGAATCTGTCATTCTTATTTTAATGCATTTGATTGAAATTAGATCTTTCCTGTCCTTAAATAATAAAGCCAAATTTGTAATTTTTTTTTTCGGCATTCATGTCTCCGTCGCCCATCCGCGGCTGGAAGATTCCTCCGTCGGAAAATTTCCTTCCTGTCTCTCACTCGACTTGGCAGATTAGTGAGCGCTAAATAAGTGCCGCTGGTTCGTTTCCTTCTCCCACGACAAAAAGCTATTTTTAAAGGTCACAAAAAGGCGCTTTGTGGTCTCTGTAGAACTTATCATGTCCAAAAGTCCAAATCGCTGCCAGAATTTGTTTGTTTATTTTAGGAACGTTAAATAATAATAATAAGGGGGAAAAAAAGACAGGCGGAATATCTAATATTTTAACCCAAGGTTAATTTTTATCTTTACATAATGTCGATATTAGGAAATATACAAACGTAGCAATTTGTGTTGTAAATAAATGTGAAGATAATAGCTAATGGTATATAAAGAGTTAAATCAAACACTTGATAGGAGGAGGAATGTTAGAACAAGCGAGAGGGCATGCAAGTTCAATGGGAATTTGCATGCCCCCACCTGAAACTTGCAAAATTATTCGCCCCTCCAACCATAATAAAAAATTCTAATAAATACAATGAAAAGGAGATTAAAATAAAGACATTTCCCCGCATTGCCCACTGAGGTGAGAGGGTTAAAATATCCAAATGGGTCAGATATAACTTCTTCATTTCAGTGTTTGGCAATTCTGTAAAGGGTTAAATCTTTGAGCTAAAGTTATAAGGAAGTTAACCCCCCCCCCCGCAGCGCTGTGGGCGGGGTTAGGAGCAGAAAGGAAGTCACGTGTTAGAACTCGCTTCACCTTGGAGACGGCGGTGTCTGCGTCCCCGTGTGACGGCCTTTAGAGTACAAAACACACGATCAACAACAAACGGTGACCTTTAGATTTCTCTCGCTCGGATTGCCGTCGTTGCGCTCTGTGGGTACAATGTTCTATGGATGGGAATATGACTGCATTTACCGACCGCCAGAAAATGCCTTATGGTGCATCAGAGCCACGTTTTCAAGCGAGTGTCAATGAAGAATCTTGTCTCTAGTGCGTAGGGCTCTTTGGATGGAGGTGACTTAAGTGTCACATGTTCCCGCGCATTGACGATCCGGCGTGTGATTGGCTGGCGGGCGGTCAGAGGGCTTTCGGAGCTGCGGGAGGGAGTCCGGCCGAAGCGACCCTGAAAGGATGAAGCTCCCTGGAGATTAACCCTCCGGACCGAGTCTGTGGTCCGCTAGCACCCTGCCGAGAGCCCGCAGCCCCGTGAGAGGTCAAGAGAGAGTGCAGAGAGGTAATGGGAAGGGGGGCGTAGAGATTGATGGGTGCGTGTACTGGGAAGGAGAAAGTTAGGGCACGGGGGAGACGGTCACACGGGGAAGGGAACTGGGGTGCAAAGCGGCCCCACAGCGGTGGCTGGGCGGGGTAGGGTAGGTAGAGCTCATTGGGGGGGGTCTGGGAGATGTGGGGAGTAGGACAGGGTGCAGGTAGATTCCAGCTGGGGAGGAGGGGGGGTCCCTGCTGCAGATCTGAGATTTGGGGGGAAGGGGTACAGGGGGCATTCCAGTTGGGGAGGGCGGGGGCAAGGGGAGCCCTGCTGCAGATCTGAGAGATTTAGAGAGGAGGGCAGGCATGACGGAGCAATCTGGGGAGAAGGGCAGGAGTGCGAGGGGATCCCAGATGTGGGAGATCCGGAGAGGGGGTGCAGGGGCATCCCAAAGGGAGATCTGAGTGGGCAGGGGGTGCAGGGGGGTCCCAGCCGGGCACTGACAAAGTGGGAGAGTTTGGGTGCAGGGAGATGTGAGTTGGAGTGCATTGGGGGTCCCGGCACATGTGGGAGGATGTAGGGGTCTCAGGGGCTGCAGACATGAGTTCGGCCGGTCCGTATATCTCACAGCAGAACTAAATCTGAAGTGATTAGCAGAAGCCGGACGCCTATATTTACTTCTATAAAGTTCCCTCTGGCCGAAGGTCACTCGGCGCAGCCAATCGGATGGCCCCTTTATTACGGTTATGCGGCTTTTACTTTTTTGATGTGTTTTGGGCTCATGAAATGTTGGGTTTTAAGACTTTGTGGCAGCGGAAGGTGAAAGTAAGGTCGTGGGAAGGATAACCTGCCGGGGGATGCGGGGTCTCATGGCCGGGTAGAAGAATAAACGGGGTGATTAGAGGTAGGATCCGGGCGAGAGATCTCTGGGAGGGGGAAGGAGAATACAGTTTCACAGATTGGGATTGGGTGCAAGCTCTGGGGACAAACAGGGTCGGGGGTGTCTGAGCTGGAGATAAGGCCGTGGTATTGAATAGCCGCTGACACCCACAATCTGGCCCGTCTGATAAGAAACGGGACAATGACTCGTGTCACGGAGGGTGAGTGATGAGTTTGGGAAGTGGACGCAAGTCTGCGAACCGGTGAAAAAAGAAAGACGGCACCAAATAAACCGTAATAATATTGGTGCGTTAACTATAGTTATATAAAATATGTAGTGTTACTTATCCGGGGAGTTATTCGGTCAGAATCACTTGTTGGCTAGAAGTGGGACTTGTAAGATTTCTCTTCGTCTCTTCACCAATCTTTTTCTCCCATGAAAGTGTTATTTTTTTTTTTATTTGAATGTATCCTTAATGCTCTGATTTGTCCTCCGTGTTCATTAGATTTACATTAGAGAAGATGGTAGATACATGGAACAGACTCCCAGCGGAAGTGGTAGAGGTTAATACAGCAAGGGGATTTAAACATGCATGGGATAGGCGTATATCTCCTGAATCTAAGACGAGACCAGCGACTGATTAAGCTTTGAGTCTTTACAGCAGGAGAAACTGAGTATTTAGTAATTGGTGTCACCCAGATAAATGTCCTCCGGGGTTATGAAAGAGCTCCTTGTAGCTGCATCCTATGCCTTGGCATCCATGAGAGCTCCTGGTGTTCTTGAACGGTATGTAAAGAGTTAACGGCAAACTTTCCCAAACACCTCTTTTTTTTTTTTTTTTGGCGTTGGGTAAACGTTGGGAAATCGGGGCTTTTCTTTCTCCACCTTGGAGGCGATCCTGTAGGAATCTTTAATGATATTTGTACCCCGGTACGGGTTAGTTTGGGCTGAGGATGCAGAAAGCTGGGCTGGTGAAAGTATCTCGACCGTGTCCTTGAATGCCCTTGATCTCCGGTGACCGGATTTTCCGTACCCCCCAAGGGGTGCATGGACACGTTTCCGTTTCCTGGGTTCTATATATATATATTGCGATCAATTTAAGGGAATAAACACTGTAATTGGGACAAGTGCTGAAAATTTCCAATTCTTATTGCATATTGGAAGCCCTCTGGAGCCACCACTCTCACCGGGGGCTTTGTATGTCAGTGACGCCGGGCTCGATAGCAGCTCAGAGGCAGGGTCACGGCTCCTGTTGTATTTAGTTTGTACAGCGCTTCAGTATATGTTGCCGCTAAATAATAATTTAAAGGCGTAAAAGTCCAATCGCAAACTTGTAGAAGAACAGAAGTGAAGCCGTCAGATGGACCTTCGTGTTCACCGTTCACACTGTTGCTTTATGATGGCGGGGGCTGCGTGTCGGCT
>VKOC01018427.1:0-57561 GCA_009364415.1 Spea multiplicata
TTTACACATCTCTTACCGTTCTCTTCCTCCTTTCCCTCTGGTTTGCCGCTGAATCTCAATGCAGTGCGGCTGCGCACAGCTGTTTCTGCTGAGCGCCGGGGCTGGGATATAAACGTCATATCCCATCGCCCGGTGCTCAGTGACAGACAGCACACCGGTAAGTGTTGGACTGGTTAGGGAAATCCCCAACCAGTCCTGCACGCTGCAGCTGCTAATCAGGCAGCTGTGCACCGAGGGCACTCAACTCACACAGCCCTGGGGGGATTTCTCTATTATCGGTCCCCCCCACATGATTTCCTGGGGGGGATCCTTCCCCCCCGTCCCCCCCGGTTCCTACGCCCCTGATCTGACAGTACTTCTCAGCATTGAGGAAACAATTAATTCTGCCCAAATCCCCAATTGCATTTGCAGAAATAAGCCCCAAACTTGCAATTAACATGCAAATTCTCCAAACACTAATTCTTATAGGGATTTCTAGCCCATCTGCAATCCAGATAGGGCTCAATGCTGAGCCGATAGCACTTCAGGACATCTAGGTTGCTTGGGAAATACCTTGCTGATGCAGTCTTGCCATGGTCTATGGCTTTTGACATTAAACTGTCTTCAGCAACCACACCTTGTTAGTAAGTTTGGCTGTTCCTTGCCCAGTTAGGAAAATTGTTAGGAAAATTGTATCACTAGCCAAGACACTATATCACAGCTATTAAACAGAATTTAATGATAATTAAATTAGCATAGCCAAGCAGAGAGGTGTTAATAATAAATGTGCATGTGCGGACTGAAAGGGATTATTTTTCTAGTAAATTTCAATTGAATTAATTGGTTTTGTACAGCTGTAGAGTACCACCCCTAAAGGCCACAAAAACACATTTGCTTAAAGAAAGTCTATGACACAGGAATGGTCAGCCATAGAAGAAGAAGAACTGAGAACTGAGGGCAGAATATTGGAATCCTTAACTTCTCTTGTGCGTTAAGACCATACCTCCCACAAAATTCACTTGATGCATGTATACACGTAACCAGTCAGACCCAAAATGTGGATAATAATGGTCACTTCATTTAATTATAAAATAATACATAGAATAAGAGGGCAAGAAATTATATATATATAATCCATTCTACTATATATTAAAAACAACTATACACTAATTCCCCAATGCTTGTTTGTACTGGCTTGAACCAAACTGTTAGGCAGCATCATATATTCCTTACATCCAACATTGTGTTTTTAGGACTACTCTACTCATGAGAGTGAACAGCCTCAATCCCATAAGCCTGATATGGCACAGTCCAGCCATCTATCCTGGGTCTGAAGTATCACAATGAGAGGTGCATTCATATTGTACATCCCATGATCCAGCATTGGCTTGTAGTAGCATAGTTCTCAATCAATACATGCATGTAAAAGTAGTGGAAATTCTACTGGCATGGTCCTATGATGAACTTCTACCCTACCAAGAATTTAATTACCATATTTGCTTGGTTATTAGATGACCCCCCAAAATTTGAATATTAATTTAGGAAAAAAGAAAAAGCCTGAATATAAGACGACCCTATAGGAAAAAAGTTTTACTAGTAAATGTAATCATGTAAACTATTTTTTTATATAAAAGCTAGATTGAGAAAAATATTTTTTGTTTTATTTCCTTTTATTTTCCAACTGACCAGTTATGCACATCTGCCCCAGAAATGCCTTATACCCCCTATATGCCACTATGCCCCATGATATGCCTTTTGACCCCCTATGTGCCACTCTGCCTCCAGAAATGCCTTATATCCCTATTTGCCACTCTGGCATTTAGGGGTTAAAAGGCATATTATGGAGCTATAATGACAGCCACTTCACTCCTCCCATCAATGACATCCGAGGTAAAAAAAAAATTCACACATTTAAAAAAAAAACAAAAAAACATTTGAATTCAGAATTATTACTACCTGATCACATGATCGGTCTCACTGATCAATGTCAGGGACCTATACATGTCACTTGCAAAGATAGCAATTTTCTTTTTTTTTCAAAATGTTACAATATTTAATTTTTAACATTATGTAACATGATAAAATGCAATTGATCAGCCTCACTGATCAATAGCCAGTGACCTAATCTGATCTGTAACCTAACTCTAGCATCTCCAACCACAGGACCCCATCACGAGAAGTATATTCGCTAAGCTGTAAGGTTAGTTATTTGCATACTAGCTG
This sequence comes from Spea multiplicata, assembly GCA_009364415.1. Taxonomy (NCBI): domain Eukaryota; kingdom Metazoa; phylum Chordata; class Amphibia; order Anura; family Pelobatidae; genus Spea; species Spea multiplicata. The sequence goes on from VKOC01018427.1 coordinate 2,203, forward strand.
GTTGTGAATGACAGGGAAGCAAAGACGCCAAAAACATTTTAAAAACTCCCCTCAATTTGCACGTCTGATTAAGGTTAAGTGCCACTGCTGAAAAAATATCTGGTTCAGGGCAACAATGTTACTGTCCAGTTGTACAACTACACATACAATCTAACCATAGCATTTTAGCAATATTATAGAACTTTATACTTTGCTTTCAGGTAAGTTTCATAATCCCGATAGTATTTTTTAAATAGGGCAAACACTCATTGGCCTCAATTGCCGAATCTAAAATTACATCCGTTAATTGGTGGTCTAATTAGCCTGTGAATTATTATTTGTTAATTTTAGTATAGCTTCTGTACTTTCTAGAATAATATATATTTAATTATCTGTGACCTAAAAAGTTTTTTGAAGGTAGAACCAATGACTTATTCTGCCCTAGGCCAGGTATACAGCAGCTCAATTGGATGGTTCTCCAACTCCCCATTCACACAGCTTGGCACAGGCCCTCTATCTCCTGGGAATACCTGGGAACTTCTGAGCTCCGGCTACCCAGAACCTTCCCTTGTGGGACGTGGCCAGGACTACGGTCTTGCTGATGTTGGGGGCGCTTCTGCTGATGTCAGTAGGCTCAAACCCAGAGAGTTCCCAGGTATGCGTTTTAGACTGCATTAAAAGGTTCTGCATGCATTTAATTCACAGAGCCAGTAATCTTTCGCTGTGCTCTGCAGTGAAGAGAGCAGCCATTGAGGGGGCGACTGGGGGTGCTCCCTTGGTTTAGGTCTAGGGCTATGTCCAAGGTAAATGTTCTGATGGGTAGAACATTGGGGTAATTTAAGGTTTTGCAGGGGCAAAAACAGGAATCTCCCAAACTGATTACGTTCGTGTAACCTAACTAGTGTGGGGAAGGTATCTGAAAGGGCAACTTCCACTGCTCTGACCATTTTTTCTTCTTACAATACAGAATTTAGTAATTTTAGAATTACATAATCAGTTTTTAATGGTTTAAGTCATTTTCCAACTTTAATATTGCTTACCTGGAGCTTTAACAAGAATGTTGACCTACCCATGATCCTCTGCCATTATCCAGCCACTTACTCAGTGACTTGGAATCCACTCAAGGGGCACTGCTAGCTGTGGGACGCAAACATGAGAATTAGGTGGGGAGTGGGCATGGTTAAGAGAATGAGAAGAGTGACACAGATTTCCAAGAAAGCAGGGCTTCACTTGGGGACTCAAGGAGTGTTTGTCATGTAGACTGAACTAGAACACACAAAATGTCAAATATGAAGCTGTCTGAAAACATTGTATTGTGCAAAACTAGAACAATATCAATGTCAATACTGTGATCATGGGTACAATGCATATTTTGGATCTGAAATGTTTTTATTTTTCCTTGTTGTTTATTCCAAGAATCCATCCCTTGATTAATTTAAAACAATTTTACTAGTTACTACACAAATTAGTTATATACTGTTTTAAAAAATATGGGTCCAGAGTGACCAAAACCATATTAGCCTATTTTAGAAAAAACAGCATTCCTTAGCTTGCTGTTTCTACCATCTACTGCCCCTTTTCAACTTGAAGAAGAAGATTAATGAAGTTGTGTAACCAATGAAAAATAAACTTCAAATTTTTTCTTGACGGGATATGACAATCCAGCATCTGTTTTCCTTAAACAGAACCTAATGTGAAACATGTGGCTGTAACTAATCATTCTGCATGATGTAATTTGTTGGTACAAGGCACTATCCTCAGATGATCTCATGGCCAGGCCTCAATGTCTATAATCTGCTTTATTAACTTCTAGGGAAATATTACATGGTTATAAAAATGGATTTCTTTCTACATGAGCACTGCATTAAAGTGGATCTGTCATTTTTCTCAACTCTTGCATTTCACGTTTTACAAGGGCTGAAACAACTAACCGATAAAATCGATAATAATCTGGATCTGGATTCTAGTGTTATAATCCGATCTCTGTTTGAGGTCGGATTATAAAAGGAGAGGAGTTTTTCAAAGCATTTGCTTGGAAAAAAAACCTTTTTTATAATCGATAAAAATCGATTTTACTAATTGATAATGAAAATCGTTGTCAATGATTGGGAGTGTATGGGAGAGTTATAGTGTATGGGAGGTATAATGAATTTCAGGGTAGCAGAGTAGTGTGTGGGGGGGTATAATGAATTTCAGAGTGGCATATCTGGTGGAGGCAGAGTGGTGAATCAGGCAGTATAATGAATTTCAGGGTGGAGCAGGGCATTTATGGGGTGGAGTGGCATATCAGGGTGCACAGTGGCATATAGGGAGGTATAAGGCATAAATGGGGGCGAGTGGCATATTGGAAGTTATATGGCATATCAGGGGGCACAGTGGCATATAGGGGTATAAGGCATATCGATATTAGGCATATCAGGGGGCATAGACATATATGGGGTAAATGTATATCAGATGGGCTCAGTTGCATATCACAGGCATATAAGGAGTATAAGGCATATAAAGGAGTATAAGGCATATAAGGAGTATAAGGCATATCAGGGGCACAGTGGCATATCAGGGGGCACAGTGGAATCTCCGGCATATCGGAGGTATAAGGCATATCTGGGGCAGAGTGGCAAGCTGGGGGTCAGATGTGCATATAGTTTTTATTAAATATGAAAAATAGTATATGAAATAATATGAATTAATACTTATTAAGTATAAAACTTACTTGTATAAAAACCTAGTTTGAGAAACACTGTGTTTGGGTTCTTGTAGCTTTTATTATTATGTCAGTAAGATAAGAAGGTGAATAGAGAAATGCCATTGCGATAAAGAGATGAAAATTGTACGTTTTTTATTACATTATTTTAAATTTAAAAAAAAATTGCATTTTTAATCGAAAAAATAATCGGCCAACTAATCGATTATTAAAATAATCGTTAGTTGCAGCCCTACATTTTATTAAACCATACCTGGCAACAGGAGGGCCATTTACCGTATTTGAGCGATGATAAGACAAGTTTTACTAGTAAATATTAATTTGCATGTAAATGATTTTTTCATAATAAACTATAATTGTTTTTATTTCCTTTATTTGCCAACCTGCCCCAGTTATGCACATCTGACCCCAGACATGCCACTCTGCCCCCCAGATATGCCTTATTGCCCCTTATATGCCACTCTGCCCCACTGATACCCCACTACCCCCCAGATATGCTTTATACCTCCTTATATGCCACTCTGCCAACCCAGAAAAGCCTTATACCCTCCTATATGCCACTCTGCTCCCCCTGACTTACCAATGCATCCTCAGACTTACTCCCATGCTCCAGCCCCCCCTTGTGTCTAGTGGGGCATCAGGTGAACATCTGCGCGATGCGCATCTTATATTCAAGGTCATCTTGTAATCAGACCCTAAATAGTTGTTTAAGAGGGTTTTTTCTCTTTTCCTTCTTCCTCCATTCCTCTTTCTACTCCTTTGGAGAACAGATTCAGGGCAGTTGGTGAATTTCGAAAACAAAATCTTTGTACAGGAGACCGGGCATTCCTGCAGATTTTTTATAGCAACAATATAGAGGTCAAATCCAAAGGATTAGCTATCTTGATTTCTAAGCACACCCCATATATTTCTCAGGAGTAGGATCTTTTTCTCCTGGAACACCTGGAATTAATCTAGACCATGCGCCTGTATCGTTCAGATTGAGGGCTCCACTGTTCCGTCCCACCGTGACGTCATGGAGACTCAATGAGTCGTCGTTGGTGAAAAATGTTGTACTTAGCAAGTCAAAGTCTCACCTGGGGAACTATTTCCTGGACAATGCTCAATGTGGTGTGGAAGAATCAGCATTTTGGGAGGCACACAAATGTCTTATAAGAGGGATATTTATTCAATGCGCCTCGCTTTTGAAAAAACAACGCTCTTCCTCTAACCTTTCACAGCAAATTGCAATCCGGGAGGCTGACCACAAAAGAACCGGGAATGGAGACACCTATGGAGATCTCCTATGCCTGAAAAGGAAACCTGATTAAAGGCTTCTTTCTTTCTTCATAGTCTTTACCTATTTCAGTTTGTCTTTTCTCCCAATTTCACTTCTTCTCACTCTAACAATTTCTTTGTTGCTACTTTTTCTCTTCATCTTCTCCCCTTTTGCATTTCCTCCTTCATTTTATTACTATTATTTGTTTTATATAGCGCCATCATATTCCATAGAGCTGTACAATGGGTAGGCAGGACATAACAAGTAGTATAGAACATAACATTTTGATTTAAAGAAATGACAGGTAAGGAGGGCCCTGCTCAAACGAGGTTACAATCTATCAAGTTTCCTAATTCTTGGGATTTCCCTCTCCTTTTTTTGCTTTCTCTTTTGGTCTCTTGGTTTCACTTTCCTTCTCTCATTGTTTCCCTATGTAGCTCTTTCACACTTTCACTTGATCTCTTTCTTTCTCACTGTGAGTGTTTTTTCATTTGTTCTTTTTTTTTTAAAAAATATATATATTTTTTTCCATTTGATTATTGTTTTTGTTTGATTATTCATTTTACTTTACTACTTATCCTATAACATTTACCGGTAGCTTGACCTAGAATTTAGACACAAGATCAGCTGGTAATCGCCTTGAGTCTTAACAGAACAAATTAGGATAAATAGCTCTTCCGCTAAATTTTTTCATTAGCTGTTTCCTTCCTGAAGTGCTTTATTTTTGTACAGTTCTGATATTGAGCTTTTCCTCTGGGACTATGTTCATTTAACAAGTACAATACTCATGAAATAATAAATATAAAATAATGCATGTAACATGAATCATGAAAACTTAATGTGTATCACAAAAATTGAAATCAATCAAATTTGGCTGCAGTATTTGGAAATAAGTGTATGGTCCCCCTCTATGTCTGATGCCACAATTATAAAGAGAAGTGTTTTAAAATGTGTGTACGTTTTGCATTAGCTGTAGAACAGAAATCAGATTACAATTATTATTGTTTTATTTAAGTCGCTTACCCAGTGGAGTAGAGTCCCGTTATTGTTTTCCGGTGAATTGTTTCATTTATTTTATTTATTAAAGGTTATATTGTTTTCTTCAGCCAATATAAAGAAAATGCTGTGTAGTGCATACAATTACTACAGCTACTATGAAAATATTTTGATCAGAGAAAACAGTAAAATATTACAAAGATTGTTAATGTGTTTGGGGCGTGCAAAAGAAAAGATGAGATGAAATGTTGAGAGGTATGAACTAATATCGAAAATGTTGACAATTTAGCAAAAGGCGTCTGACAAATGTTTGTTTTCACTCATGCTGAACATTACGGGGACTTGATTAACCATAAGACAGAGACACAGTTAGATAGTGGACATGACTAATGGTTAGTAAGATGGATGGTAGGATGACACAAGCTAAACTGTACTTACCTTCAAAGTAAGGAAATGCAAGGAAAGCCAGAAAGAAAAGGAAGACTTGCTCCTTTCTTTTCTTTTTTTTCATAATTTAATCTACAGCATAATTTACTTTCTGTATCGTAGCACATTATGGTGACAGGTACATAATGAATCATGCGTGAACTAAATACAAAATTACCTGTGTAATAATTGCACAGAGCAAACTAGTAAATAAATACTGCACTTATATTTATTAAGAATTTTGTCTGAATTTTAACTATTCATATGGAAATTAATTTGCTCTGGTTGCATTTTTTTTGTAAATTCAAAGCTCGGTGCTGTTAAGTAGGGCAGGTCAGGAAGGAATACTTTTTATACGTCTTGCTAATATTGCTAATTCACATCCAAGGAAGTAATGGTAGGCCTCATTTAAGAGTTGGGTAAGAAGGATAAACCAGGGAGAACAGTTATTTAGGATAGGGTTTTTAGGATGCTAACGTTTAGCAACAATACATACGTCTTATGTTACACAAGCAGTTAAACATGGCAAAATTTTATGCTTTACTGAGTCATAACAGCACAATGGTGTAAGGCTGATTTAATGAAAGGGAGCTGTGGGGGGCAGCAGTGATGCTAAAAAAATGATGCTGATGTAAATATGAGTGTGCTATGCTAAGATCAGACCTTAACTGAAGGCACAGCAAAAGGCATATATTAAAAGTTATTCAGATGCAGAAAAGTGATTTTAGCAACAGATAGAATGGACCAATCAGCAGGAATGTTCCATAGGTTGCTCTAGATATAAGATTTGTTTTTATAAATGATCTCCATTATCTTACAAAGTAATTGTCATTGGCAACATTAAATGTTCTTTTTGTTCACTGCAATACGATCTTGTTCAGAGAGCAGTGAATATGATTAGAGATTCACCCAGGGTCATAATGTCATAAAATGTAACTAAATTGTATCCTATGATGTCAGAGTTTTTCTGAATAAACTTTGCACCCTCTTTAGCTTTACATTCCTGATCACAGTATGTTTGATCAGCTGCAAGAGGGCTCATCAGTATCCCCAGCAAGTGTCTGCAGTTTATGGAGGCTGTGCCATGAGAGATCCCCTGTAGCTGTCCCTTTGAGCAACAGCACACCTGGGGTGCTGAACGTGCAAGAGGACAATTTACCCCTTTGGTTTTGCAGTAGGGGATTGCCCCCCCCCCCTAGCATTAGGAATAGTCTGCCTAGGCCTGGATAAGTAACTGGTTGTCTGTACATGTCCATTAGTATACACATTTAAAACTGTGTAACCTATTACCTCAGAACCTTGGGACTAGGACCATCAACCCTGTTCTGTATTGTTTCACTGTAAGGTTTAAATATACATACGAGTATTAATACTAAAGCCAAACATTTCTTTTTCACCATTTTTCACATTTAATGAAATTCTAAGAAAATTTAGACTATATTCTTCAAAGCTTTATACACAGAATAAAAAAAAAACAAACAAAAAAGAAAACCCAAGGCCTAGATCTTGGGCTCCCTGCTTTAGGTATCAAATTTAGAAACACTGAGCAGTATGTCCATGGTTTATTATTAGCAATAATATTTTTAGCAAGTAGAATGCTGTACGCCAGATTCTACGTCTGCACGGATGAAGGTAAACAAGGCTTTTAGTGCTCGTTTGTATGTATTTTTGAAACTTACAAGGGATTTTAATAATATTTCTAATTTCCCATTATTGGTTGTGCCAGGACCAATTAAGCACCCCCCCCCACACACACCCACACACCGGCAGTTTTGAATTCTTAACACGGGTCCAGCTGCCCACTACAGATTCTTCATGCAGGGCAGGCACAAATGGGTGGGCCCACAATGGGAAGTGAGTGCCCAATGGCATCACATAGAGGGACAGTGACTTGCTTCCCAAGGGAAAATATAGGATTAAAGCATAAGGCCACAAACCGCTATCTGTAAAGAACAACTACACAAAGTGGAGGTTATGGTTAAAAGCAATCCTAGTGAGAAGCTTGGTCATATTTTTGAGTAAGTCTACAGGAAGCCTACACATGAAATACAATGCTATTATTGCTTACTGGAAAAAATGTTCCCTGAATTTGTAATTGGTAACGTGATTCAGGGAATCAGCTACCTGATTTTCAGTAGTAATAGTAAAAGCTGAAATGTTCATCCTAAATGTAGTTAAGATATTTCTGGAGTCCCTTTTACATAAAACTTGTTGGATGATTATTGCTGTGTAATGTTTTAGATTGTACAGCACAAAATGCAATACCAGACAGTTTTGATCTTCTTCATACTTGCAATAAGCTTCTTAAAGTGATAAACACAAAATTAACATATCATACCGTTATTTATGCTTTTCATCCATGGAAAAATTATGTTTTTGTGTATGACAGTATGTTACTGGTCTTTGTTGCACTGACCTTGACCAATTGTCATTGGCCTTTTTTGACAATGATTGTAAAAAAACTTATAATAATGATTAATTTCCAAATTTGTGGAGTTTGATGATACAAAATGGTTTTTTTCTAATTTCTTATAAACTTCATTAATCTGCAGACCTGGAGGCTCCCATTGTTGTCAGTCATGTGATATTTAGCCTTTTGATTTTCACTGCTCAAACAATACTCTGAGCTGATTCTTTATGACAGTTGTAAAGAAGTTCTGCTTGTACAAAGAAATTCTATCTTGCATAGATTTTCATTAGTCAGACTATGCAGTACATCTGAAACTTTTTATCTCATACTAGTTCGGTAATATTTGTTTGATAGGGGTTCCAATTTAAAGTTGTTTCGGTAATATTTTTCTGCTTATATTTGTGGGTGATCTCTTAAAAACTAAAAAAAAAAAAAAATTTATTTGAATTAAATAATCTTGCATATATGCACGGAATAAGGACAGGCAGAATGAATCAAAAAGTAAAATAAGAAGAAGTCTTAAGAGCCAAAAACCCGAACAGCTTTTGTTACACATACAACTTCAAACAACAGTAAAAACAAAAAATTGTCAGTGTTGCTTCATACACATAATATATAATATACACTTCATGAACGTTTCCAGTGTCTGTCTTTCATCTATGTTTATATTGCAACTACAGTCAATGTAATGTTATCAATATAATAGTATCTTCTGGCAGATACTATATACAGATATTGACACCATGCCTGAACAGGTGGGCACTGACATATGGAGTGCATTGACGTGCTGCAACAAAGAGGCTCCTTCACTGTGGTTCTATTTGGTCTAGGACTGGTCCTGCTAAAACATATACATAAACCAAATACATTGGATTACAAAATAGTGTGGTTATGTGTAAAAATGTTTTGTAAGTTATGTTTCTACCAAGGCAATTAATAGACTGACCAGCAGGGACATTTCAAAAGCAAAATCATGGGGTACAAGACTTTATATTAAGTTGCACTGATAATAATGATGGGAATAACAGTACGTGGCACCTAAACATGGCATCCCATTCCAAAGCTATGGGCTTTAATATGGAGTTGACGCCTCCTTTGCCGCTATAATAGCCTCCACTCTTCTGTGAAGTGTTTCCACAATATTTTGTGCCCATTCAGCCAAAAGAGCATTTGTGAGGTCAGGAACTAATGTTAGACAAGGAGACCTGGCTCACAATCAGCATTCCAATTCATACGAATCATTTTCGTTGGGGTTAAATTCAGGGCTCTGTCCAAACCAAACTCATCAAACCATGTCTTTATGGGCCTTGCTTTGTGTGCAGTCGCACAGTCATGCTAGAACAGAAAAAGGACCTTATCCAATCTGGTGCCACAAAGTTGGACGTATACACTTGTCTAAAATATATTTGTATAATGTAGCAGTAACATTATTCTTCACTGGAAATAAGCGGCCTACTCCAAACCCTGAAAAACAACCCCAGACCATTATCCCTCCCCCACCAAACTTTACAGTGGGAGCTATGCATCCCATAAGGTGGTGTTCTGCAGGTAGGTATTGGTTATCATACTTCAAGATAGTGAAGTGTGATTCATCACTACAGAGAACATTAACACTGCTATAGAGTCTAGTTGATGCTTGGCATTGCCCATAGTGATCTTTGGCTTGTGTGTAGCTGTTTGGAAAAGGTAAGCCATTTCAATAAACTCCCCACTTACAGCACTGTTTGTAATTATGTTGTGAGGGATGCTACTATGGACAGGTGATTTATAAGTGTTACGCGCATCAGCACTCCAGAGCAGGTCTGTGAGTGTAGTCTACCTCTTCCTGCCTGAGCTGTTGCTGCTCCTGCTCACAGTGGACTGGGGCAGGTCTAGCAGGTCAGAAATTTTGCAAACTGACTTGTGGCAAAGATGGCATCCTATGACAGCACTATGTTTAAAGTCACTGAACTCTTCGGTATGACCCAATCTACTTTGAATGTTTGTCTATGATGATGGCATGCGTATATGCTTGTTTTTATATACCTCTTAGCAATGGGTGTGGATGAATCACCTAAACTCAATAATTAGTAGGGGTGTACCATACTTTAGGTCATATAGTGTAGCTTGCCCTATTGAGTGGTGCCTGACACCTGTACATGTGAAACTGATTCAACCTGTCCACACTCAGAGTAGAATATAAATACTAATATGCTTATTCTAAATCTAGGGTCATATAAAACATACAAAATTAATTAATGATAACGTGAAAAAAAGAAAAGGAGAAATATGCAATAATAATAAACTTTTTAACTTAACTACTATTCCAGATGTGCATTGAGCAGAAGATGAAGTTTTCAGGATGCCCCTCAAGATGAACAAATATCTTTCCACAACTGGATATATAACTGACTTTTGACAAATTCAAGCTGAGGAAATGGCAGATCTAAAACAGATGAAAACTTCCTTCCTCTTTATCCAGCTGCAGTCACCAAGCAAATGTGCTGAGCGTTCGCAGAAGGCGTACAGTTTGGCAGAGCCAAGAACTTTCTTTGCTGTGAGTAGAGCAGCATGTGACACAGAGAGGCCAGATCCCCCTGGAAGAGAAGACACGCAGCCTGTGTGCAGCAACTCGAAGCCACAATCTGGGGCATATTTTACAAAAGGGCCTGCTATTTTTGGGAATGAAAAAACACAGCCTATCTGCTGCAACTTTATTAGACATACAGGAGCATATAACAACCAGGGAACAGCTTATCCTGGCACAGCAAATGCACAGTTTGCCCGGCGCAACATAACGTCACAACCGTGTGAAACAAGAACGCGTGCTGGGACACAAGATACACAACCTAAGTGTGGTGACTTCACAAGACAAGCAGGCAATCATGCCAAAAAGGATGCAGCTTATATAGAGAAAAGATACACTCAGTTTGCCTGTGGAGGCTCAAAGTCCCAACCAAGTACCGGTATATGTAACATAAATAGACAAGCTTATCCTGTGGATGCATGGTGTAACCCTGGGACAGAACGCCTACAAACATCTTGCTGTGATTTAAGGGCTTCAAGGGGAAAATATGTGAAGAAAAATCCAGGTTGTTATCAGAGAAACACACAGCCTCCCTGTAGTGACATTGTGACACAGACAAGCTCTGCGCTCCTCCCTACCGATACTGCATTCTCACATTTAAACAATTGCAAAAAGGGACACCCTAGCGCTGCCTGTGCATATGTTGTGCCACTTGTCAAATCCACGGATAAGCCCCTCCTCTACGACATGGGTAAAAAACTGAAAGAAGAAGTTGCGGATGACAGCCACAAAGCTGCCCCAGAGCCAAGTAAAGTTATTTCGTGTACTAATGCTTCTCCGTCCTCCTGTCACCGTTATGTTTCAAGTAGTTGGAATGCCATGGATCACCAGTCAGGTATAAAGGAGGAGAGGGTCTGGTGGAAAGTAGAAGTGTGTAAGCCCACTGTGGTGAAAACACCTCTCCTTCTGAAAAGTCCAGAGACGAAAACATTCCGTGATGCTGTGGTAGAAAAGTCATCCAGATTAACAGGATACACTGGCAGAACCGAGGGACAGCTACTGGCTACTAGCTATGCTATGACTGTAACCACCGCCAGCCCTGTCAAGCTGCAAAAGGTAAGGCTTTACCTAAATCTGAATGTTGCTCACATTGCTTAATCCTTGAAATTAATTAATTTTTTTATCACGGATATAGGTACATGAGGATAATCAAAGTTAAAAGAAAACATATAACATATTAACAAATGTTTTATCATTTGCCTTTCCCCCCCAAATTAAACTTTAAGTAAAATTATATATACATATTAATTTGAAAGTTGGGAGATGATGTGTAGGGTAAATGCGGGGGATTCATGTCAAATTACCGTATGTATAGGGCTAATTAATTCCCAGTTAATATCAATAGTGATGTTAAATTAGAATGAAACAGTGTGAAGATTTTGTTGTTTTTCATACACTACCCAATGTCTTGAGTGGGTGGCAGACGTGAAATAAATGTTAATCCATTAAGAGGAAGATTAACCACTGGATGTATGGAAATGACTCAAAAATTTAGATGTCTGTTTTTCCATTATTGGTCACTGCTTATTATGCCAGTGTAAAGTTAAATAAGATACGAGGAAAAAAATTGTAGGTACCATAATGTGGCCACCTATGACACCACTTACAAGGGGATTATTTTGGTCAATTGATGAAACTACACAAATTACAAGGGTTGTACAGGCATACAGGGGCAAGTGTGCCCTTAGTTTGTTCCTAATATGTAGTGGGGGGGATCTGCGTCAGTCTCTGTGTCAGTCTCCGTTACATTGATATGATGTGTGCATATGCAAACACGTAGGAAGCTGCTAAAGAGATATCTCCCAACTGCCTCTAGACCAAGAGAAGAGCTGCCCATTCACAGTTATCTTGTTTGTCATAACATTTTAAAAGTGGGTGTACTGCTTTTGCAATAATTATAGAGATTCGCTATGGTTTGTTATTTTAATACAATGATGAAAGGGAGATACATGACCACTTCTACAACTAAAAGGATTATTTAAACTACAACAGACTGTAGAAAGCTGGAAATACAAGACTGTTGTACATGGAGGAATGAGGAAAGCCTTAAATAGTCATCATACTTGTATCTTGCCACAAGTATTTACAAGATCACATATTGAAATTGATGCATTGCACAAAATCGTATTGCAACGACTGAACAGATCAGAAGACTTTACATATAGTGCATTTTCTAAGCATATTAGAACTAGACTGGAAATGTGTCATTCCACTAAAGCAGTTTATTCAGATTTTCGGACGTTTTGGCAAAAGTAGAAACTGGAGGACTGATGTAATGAAGCCTCCAGATTATCCAGGATTTATGATTTCAGCTCTGAATCACTAAACAAAAGTCTGATCTCACGTTGTACTGTCTGTCCAAAAGAACAAATGTACCCTTAAAGGGACAGTGTATGTCATGAATCCCTATAAACCTTTGCATGCAAAAAATGCTGATACAAAGGTGACATGCTGGTATTATATGCACTAAAATGAATATGATGGTTGGAGTATACACTTTAAGGCAAATGATAGCTGTGTGGTCCCTTAAAAATATGTGTTGTCCAAGTTGCAGATGCATGGAGGGGATACTGCAGAGTGCTTCATATGCATTTGCCCCTAAATTCTCTGCAGGATATATGTCCCATTTATTTTTGTTCTTGTTTGTTTCGGAAGAAAGAACACTACTTTTTATTTAGGTATGTACTTTATTATGTACTCTTCTATAGTTGGGGTATCAGGGACATTACAGAACCCTTTTATATACTGTGTATGTATTTGTGTGAGATACATACAGAATTAACATGGTCTAATAGTTTTTAAAGATAATTATTCTTCTTTTTACTGCAATAATACCATATTTTAGCCCAATTCTACTAATTAAAGACAAAAATAAAACTGAAATATAATAATGTTTTTCTGAAGAAATGCTTTCCTTGTGGATTGTCTTTATTTCTCTCTTTAGAGTATCCCTTCATTTTAAGTGCATATATTTAACCGTATGGGTTTCCTTTTTATAAGTAAAATCACTGTAAAGCAAGAAATGACCTCTATTTTCCATGACCCTTGGCTGTGCTATATTTATGTACTTCCTGTTACCGAATCCATAGTTTTATCTAAACCTCTGCCCTCATAGTATAAGAAGCATAATGCATGTGCAACCTTAAAGGGACAGTATACATATTATCAACAAACAGAAGTTGATCACAATCCTAATAAGATGCACTTTTTCCTTTAATATTAACTCTATTATTATTTATTGTTTTATATAGCGCCATCATATTCTGTAGTGCTGTACAAATGCTAAACAGGACATAACAAGTAGTATACATAAAGGTTTTATAACAATATGACGTAGAGAAACAAGAGGTAATGAGGGCCCTGGTGAAACAAGCTTACAATCTATCTACTTCCCACAAGTAACTCCCCTGATTCTTGTGCAATATGAGGAATTTCATTGCAAAAGTTAATTGTATTCCTGATTAATAATCAATAATACCAAAATTAGTTGTTAATATTATTAAATGTGCTGTTTTATGGTATTTTTACACCTTTTGATGTGCTTGTCTTCTGATCTCCTTTCCCATATGTTTAAAAAATATATAAACTTAAATGAAATTTATTCAGAAAAAATATGCAAATTCCTTACAAAGAAAGGCAGGGACAGTGATTATAAGATACACTAATCAGCCATAACATTATGACCACCTGCCTAATATTGTGTTGGTCCCCCTTTTGTAGCCAAAAATGCTGTGTCTTATGTATGCTTATATCAGAAGATCTAGGTTTTGAAAAAGTCATGTGATACTTGTTCAATGTGTTACATTGTGGGAAAAACCTTTGAGTTAGACCAGAAAAGCTAAGCATTTTAGGCATTTAAAAAGAATTGTCATTTTGAAACAATGCCAATAGGAGCATGCATAGCGTCAACGTTTAATTTTGGGAGCTTTCAGACAAAAGCCATTTACTAATGTTCTGTGAACTGATTTCAAAGTGCTTTCAATTTGCCTCATTTTTTATAATTACTATAAAAATCAGAGGACTAGTCATTAGGAACATTATTTTGTAATGAACTGACATCTTATTTCTTCCAAAAATAGAGTGTCGGGTACTGTTTTGTAATGTTTTGCTACTCTTTTCAGACAAGTACTACAACAATAGAGCCAAGTGGTCACCTCTAATATATTACATAAAATGTAATAAAACAAAATAAAAAATATATAAATGCAGACCTGTAACCAAAATGTCAATTCTGACTCAGAAATGATCATGGTCTGTTACCTTCCAAGACACGGCCTACTTACTTGGTGGTACCAGGTCCCCACTGACTTATCCAAAATCTACCCCGGGAAACCTGATAGGTGTTGGAGATGTTTGGGGGCCTCTGGTTCATATGTTCACATCTGATGGAGGTGTCCCAAACTCAGACACAATATTGTGACACAATAACTAATGTAATTAAAGAGGTCTCTGATGATGGGCTTCAGGCATCTCCGGGATCTGTCCTTCTCCACCATAGACCTAGAGGATTAGTATCTTACAAAAGATCATTGACCATTTATCTGCTCAACGCAGCCCAATCACTTATACCAAACACTGTAGACAAACTATGCCTCTATTAATCGAGGGGTGGGTGGAGATGGTTGATAGGGTCAGAATAATGAAACACATACATACTTAAAGGGGCTCTGGTGCAGCAGATGAGCTTAAGTGGCTGCCTTGGTGCAATTCCTAAGCTTGTGTCCATGATATTTCAAAACCTTTGCCTACGGGTTCTTCTACAGGGGTACTCTACTCGCTACCATGCCATTCTTTAGAAGGGGGATCTATGAGTACCTGCTCAACATGTAACTGGCCTGTTGAGCCCTGGTACCAAAGATACTTAACACCCGGAGAAGCATTCAATTTTATTTTATTTTTTATTGCTATTATGGATACATAGTCTTTTGAGATGTAATTTTGATCTTATTATTATCATTGGTGATGTTATCCAAAGAGTAATATTTGTGGCATTTTGTAATTTCCCTTTGAGCTTACAGTAAATTTTTCCCTATAAACCTGACATCAAAACATGCAAAGAGAGTTTTTTCCCCCAATAACTCATATATCCTGCAACTATAGTCCGCACATTGGTGTAAAATGTACAGTATATATATATCAAGTATATTTTCAACAGAATGCTAATATTATCAAAAGAGTAATAGGAGCTGCCATGTGTACCTGGAAAGTGCTGACAAAGTATGCTGTCAGTTAGTGAACTCATCTGATTATAATTGTACCCCATTAAGAACAAATCACAATATATGCAGAAAAACACCCAATTATGGGCCAATTTATTTTGAGGTCTACTTCCTTCCCCTGTGTACAAATGCATTGCTACTACCAATGCTTCTAATGCATCAGCCCAGGATTTGAAACTCATTTTGCTAGGTTAAAGTTTTCTCTGGGGAAAGTAATAATGTCTTCTTTGCATCTTATTGAATTTTAATGAAATTTGTGAGATTTCATATTATACAGATTTTCTGTAATTCTTAATAGTTTTTCTCCTGTGCTAGTAGTAGCAAATCCTTTTGCAAATACAATAGAGGAAGTTTTTACAAACCCATGCATTAATGGCTCTTTTTTTCAGAGGCTCATAAATAGTTAAATCGATTTAAAATTACTTCTTTGTTTAACATATTACATGGAATGTAAAGGTTTACCACAATACTGTAGAATCTTCTTAGACTGCTCCTCACAAGTGTTTTGCCTAGGGCTTCATGTGGCAAAATGCCATATATATTCCAATCATGCCCACTGATTTAAACAATGAGGGATCAGGGGTCTGCGGTCCATTGCCATGTACTGCGGGTCAGGAATGTCTAGATGTACTGTGGGTTATGGAAACAATTGGTGATAAATGTGTCCAAAATGGGAGGGCAATAACATAAAGGAAAAAAGAAAATAGATATTTCTATTCAAAGTGTGATTGTAACTTACACATTTAACACGTATAGTCACACATCTGACAATATCACACTATTTTGATTTTTCCTTTTTTCCTTTATGTTATTGCGCTCCCATTTTGGACACATTTACACTATTGCATTCTGAGGAAGAGTGAAATTCGGGAAGCAGCAGACTGTGGGAAGTACTATTATTATATTTTGCACTTTTATATACGAGTCAGTGGGGATCACACCTTTTCTACATTGCTATAAACAATTGGTGATAAACTGACCCTGAACAGCTGCTGCAAAATGATGTACATGCGAAAGTGCGTATAAAGCCGGGGGCCGTATATTAACATGCCAATTCTGCCATGAGAACAGCACCACTGGGCCTGGGTATGTAAATGTAAAAAGACTCCTTCTCTGTTATACGAAATCAGGTTCATTTAACTTATTTTGAAAACCACATAAAATCAAGAAAATGACTGTTCTTGTAAATATTTTTTATATAACTTTGACTGTATAGATTGCCATATGCACTAAAAAAAGCTATTTTCTCATTATGTGATAAATTAGAAAATAGATTTCCTTATCTGGTAAAATTCTCTAGTGAGGTTGTATCTGTGCCAGTGATATGAACAGCTGCCAACATTTCAGAATATAATTCCATGATGTTTGACAGTGTCATTGTGCTGAATGTCCACAAAAATAGAACCATCAGATGTAAAACATAGTGGGAGGTACCATAATACAAAAATACTGCCTGCGATCATAGTGGAAGTTGATAACTATCCGATAACCTTTTAAATGGCAGGTCAACGTTCCTACTTTTAGTATAGTTATATTTAAGTGGAAACATTATAAACAGCTTACACTTTAATGTGTGAAATCTGCATCTAACTTTAACCCCTTAATGACACGGCCGTACATGTACGGGCTCAAAATGCATTGTTTTCAGTGGGTTTAGGGACCGCCCATTGTCTTTAAGGGGTTAAGACAAGTTAAGGTATTAATAAATGCCTAGTCACATTACATTCATGCCTGGGAACTCTCCGGGAGAAGTGTCACTTCTCAGGATCAACACCCGAATCCTCCGGGTTGCAGGAGCGGGGTCTTGACATGAACTGCCCACGGGGGTGTTTTCTGAAAATGCCCCAACGTCAGTGGTACCACCGACATCAGCGGCACCGCTCACCGAGGAGCCTTGCCGCAATCTGTATTGTAATAGGACAATCTGTACTTGAAAAGCAGAACAGGGCTATGACAGCATTCCCTTATCTGAATGGATAGTGGTCCAAGATCCAGCAAGCACTGTGCGCAGACACTATGCAAATACTATGCCTGTCACACTATGGCCGCGTGCCAAGAAACCAGTAAAGCAAGATAAAAGATAAGAAAGAACAGAACAGCAAGGAGAAATAACAGCTTCATGAGCACTAAGGAGCCATAGAAAAGCAACTCCCATTTAACTATGAGGCAGCTTGAAGAATAAAAATGCTTGTAATAGATAATGGCTATACCCTATTCTGATAGAAACTCCTTGTCAAAAAAGTCACTGATGAAGCATTGGCATATTGCTAAATACTACAAAAAATGTTTCAATTAATGTGCGTCCCATGTACCAAATATTTACCACAGTATCTCACAAAATTGTTTTATTGTAGGTAAAACCTCTATTAACTCAGTCAGTCAAGGCTATGCATTAATTTTGAAATAAATCTACAGTTTAGGGTTTAGACCTTAAAATGCTGGTTTAGGTGAAAGGTCATGCCACATTTATTGATGGCATAACTATAATAATAATAATAATAATAATAATGTACAAAAATAGAGAAGTGCATAACCTAAAAAGCACAAAAGGCATAGAAATTCAGATTCTCTGGCTTCTGCTAGAATACCCATTTGGGCAAAATAGCCATTATGGTACTTTGGCATAGTGGTAGGCTAAGCAATATATAGCTGTATAGTGAGATGGAATCATCAATAGATATGCCTTAGATAGGTATTCACTGGGTATGCACTGAATTCTTCCTTTGTTTTGTTTAGCGATAATAGTGAAATTTGTTTGTGACAGTAATTCAAGAAGAAAACCACAAGATGGCATCCCAGCAATATAATGACAGGAATACTTCATAATTGATACAAAGATGCATTTGACAGCTTTATTCCTATACCATCCATGTTTAAGTTCCCCTAATATATTAACCTTTTCCACTTCTGCTGAAAAAACATTCCACTTATCATCCACCATCACAATGAATTCAAGATTTCTTACATTACATAAAAACTTCGGAACCTTTCTTTTAGACTTAGACCTATTGTTGTAATACTTTCCTCTTTTGAATAATAATAATAAGAATAATATCACCTGTATATATTTCATATATCATATTTATCATACATTAAATTTGTCATCTTTTCTAACATACACCGTGATATTCTGAAACAGTCAAAGCTGCTAGAAAAGAAAGGATGCCAGGGAGGAAAGTGAGATTGGGATTTTGTATTATAAAGGATTTGTGCATGTTCTAATATGTAAATGGTTCACCTGAACAATTTGTCACAATAAATGGCCTACGTCACTAGCTTCTCGTGTCCTCTCTGAACACTGCGTGTGTGCTGTCTGCAGTGGCATGTCAAAAGCATTTACCCATGCAGGCTGCTGAACAGAATGAGCATATTATATTCTCTACATTTTTTCCAATAAAGCAACAACAGTTCCATTCCAAAAGCAACAAACTCCCACTTGAGAAGCAATAATGGTGAGTCTGTAGAAGAGCTGGCAATAGTTCCAAAACTTACAAAGCACTTTTTTTTTCATTGGTGGCGTGGCATAGGGGCATTTGGAATGGTATGAGGTAGCAAGAGGATGACCTTGCTTTATCTTATCGGGATGAGGAAGAGATAGTATGCAAATGTAACACAAGGCCATTATAACACTACTTCACTAGAATGTATTTTACACTGATGTGAATTCCTTCGCATGCCACACTTTCTAAATGGCTAAAGGGATCTTGGTTTTAGCAAGTGTGGTTAGATTCATGGTTGAATCAAAGCTTTATTAAGATGTTTTATATTGATTGCTATTTATGAAACTGGGAAAGGCATTCAGAAGAAGAGTAATTTTTGCACAATTGAATTTTAAATTATCACTTCGAGGGCGTATTTACCCCAACGTCTCCTCCATTGGCTTCATCCTCAGAGAAGCAGCATAAGACCTTGTGTCTCGGTGCTCTCTGACTTAATGACTTAATAGCGCTTAATGGTGCACTGTGCTATCTGAAGTGGGCCCTTGATATAGCATTTTATGGAGGCAGTCAGCACAGCCTCCATAGGGTAAACAATGCTTTTTTTCAGTTTTTTTGAGATGCAGAAACTTTGACACTGCAGGAAGGGGGTGACAAAGCTTACATCCTACTAGTTGTTACAGCCACTTTTGCAGGATGTAATACTTAAGTAGGACATTATATTTTATTTACTTCAATTTTACTAATATTAGCTGATCATGGTAAAGTAACCTCTTAAAACATCTTATTAAATAGTGGGTACAGCTGGCAGAGCTGAGCATGTCTACCAATAAAGCCCTCTCCGTCGGTGGCCCTCATTTTCATATAATGACTCAGGCAGTGTGAGGATTGTGAGGGAGCAGGAGAAGAGACCATTTACTGGTGCTGGATCACAAGCCTCTTGTTCAGCCTACAAAGGTAGGTAAGCTGGTAAGGGGTGACATATGTAGATATGTGTGTGAGGCGTGGAACAAGTTTGTATGTGTGTCAGTATATGTGAGTATATGTAATGTAAATCTATTTGATTTTTCCTACCAAATTGAATGTAAAGTTACACCTACTGTACAGAGTCGCCAGGTGTCAGCCCTACCCTCCAATACTGGTCTCCTGATTGGGACAACTGAAATATTGCTGGGTTTGCAATGGTTACATCAGATAATTTGGTGCATAAATACAGTTATCCAAATGCATAAAAAACATATATAGAATTAATAATCTGAATGCTGTCTGGTACCACCTTTTCATTTTTTTTGTTTTACTGCATTAAATATCACCAGGGCCAGACTAGGGATGAATTGTTGGCGCTGCCACTCACATAGCATGCTGCCGTGCGTATAAAGCCAGCGGCACCACACTGTAACAACCGATCGGTGAGCATGGAGTACTGTCAACCAGTGCCCCAATAGGAAATTCCCCTCTTTGCCATATGGCCAGTTGGGCTAAACATCACCATGTAGTTTAGAGTACAACAACCTCCTCTTAGAAGGCCAGTGTTAGCCCTGCGTCATTTACTGTTAATTGAGGGTTAGTGTCAGGAAATCCCCTGACATTAACTATGCATTATACACGGTCAGCTCAGTCCTTCCTACAGGAAAAGTTATCTGAAGTGGGCCCTTGATAAAGCATGCATTTAAACAGTTTAGTTCTACTGCAAGCTCATAGTTTAGTGATCACACCCCATAACATGCATATCCTAAGTCTGCAACTGGTTGGGTGGAAAAGAAAATTGGAAACATCACATCATATTAACGTATTAAGAAAAGTCATATTCCCCATACCAACAACACATGTTACCACCGATTAGAGAGCATTAAGCAATTTCTCTTATGTCCCTAAATACTTCTTATCACTTTACGGTGTTTATGGAAAACAGATCACTGTTGTTTGTTGCCAGCAATGAAATGCTTGAATCTGTTTTTTAATGAGGTAAAGTGCTTCAATTTCCCTTTAGATTTACAATCTCAAATAAAAGCAGGATTATGCGTGTTGGAACAAATGATAAGCTACTGTTTGTAAGCTGTCGTGATAATGGGTGTAGGCAATTTCTTTCAGTAATATTCAAGCTTTCATGTTAATAATTGGTTTCTGCCTATGTATACACTGATCAAAATGCTAATTTCTTACTCTGCAATTGCTTGATTTGATGTAGGAAAATAGTCATGATGTTAAAAATGAACATTTGTTAACGACCTACTGAAAAAACCCTTACAAGAATCAAAATAAGGATCTGAGAAACATGCAATAAAGTAAAAATGTTTTAATGACTTTACTATGGAAATACATATGAAAAGATAATTGTTGTAAATAAAGCAAATGATAATGATAGTTTGTAAAATGTTTTTCAAGGACAAATAGAGCTTTCTTTTGAAATAATTTTTTGATGTATAGTCCAAGATTTACTATGAAAAATACATTACAAAAGTCCTATGAAAATAGTCCACAAACCAGTTCAGTTGACCAAAATACCTGTAAACATATATTTATGCCTTAAAAAAACATGCATAGGGTTTTTTTTGGAAGTTACATGGCACAAAATAGAACATGCCCATTTCCTTTTCTAAACTTAAAGTTTTCAAACGTTGTTTTGTGAGCCATCAGCTCAAAATACCCCCGCAAAAGTATATATTTTTGAAGAGAGGACAAACCAGTGTATTTCACTGGGAGGATTTGGAATCGTGCAAACCTTTATCACTGATCCCTGGCAAATGAAAATCTCTTGCAGTGGCGGTTGAGACCACTCTCGGGAGCGGTCACGGCGCATCCTGGTGTGGATGTTCGATGTCGCTGAATGCCTCCTAAACCCTTTTAAAACGGGCGTTCCCCGCCACGTTGACGCGTTGCGGGGGGGCAAGACATGGCCCCTGATGCCAATCTCAGTGTTGCTGAAAGCCTCAATATCGACTATGTTAATAGCTTTCTAAGCTTGTTTAATGTCATAATGTGCCAGGCACGTCATTGGTCATTAAGGGGCCATTTTCTGTTGCTTTGTTTAGGAAACTGTCCATAAGTCTTATAGGAGGTCACGATTTACTGGGCATTTCAATCCAGAACTCACTTATTGGGGAAAAAAGTATAATTGTGTAAACTAGTGGCCACAGTGTTGGAGTAAGCATACAGTACATAGCAGTCTTTGAGGCTTCTAATTATTTTGGACTTTATCTGGATAGATTTGGACTCTTACACCTTTGCACTGTGTATGGACACAAGCATCTCAATGTCAAAAGAAGAAAATCCTATATACACATCCTATATATAAATCACATCCAGATACATTTATAAAGCTTTATTGTATATAGGATTTTAAAAATGATTGGCGCAGAAACTATACAACAAACTTGTCCATCCGTATTCATATGAACTTGGTTGTTATTTAAAATTGCCTGTTTTGTCGTCGTACGAATCTCCAATCACAAAACAAAAACCGCTGAAATTTGGTAGTCTCTTTCATTCAGATCAGTCATCTCTCCCTCTCACATATTTTCTGGGACACTTGCCTGTAATTACAAGATGTTACCTTTTTGGGAGTCTAGCAGGCTTAAATGAGCTATGATTAGTATTTCTGGCAGAAAAAGTGGTTAAGGTTCAAAGTGTTTACACTGTTAAGCATTTAGAATCTAATTAATCTAACAGGTGCTGCGTATGAAGTATTAGCAAATGCAAACTCGTCAGGAAACAATCAACCTCAGAATAAAAGAGGTTACATAAAACAAAAGAAAAAAAGCAAAAAAAGCTGTAGTTAACCATTGCATTGCTAGATAAATCTATACTAAAAATGAACTACTATAGATCACTTTAAACTTTTAATAATATCTTCAAAAAACTCAACCAAAAACACCAACTTATAGTATCCATCCCCCTCAGTAAAGTAAAGCTTCATTATATGAAGTAAAAATATTAGATTAAAGAAAAGTACAAATCTCAGGAGTTCGGTGGACATCAAGCTTCTTCTGTTGGGAGGCTGTTTCACATGTCCATCATCATCTCATTAAACTCCTTCCTTACAAGTAAAACTATATTACATTACATACATGCACACATCTCAGGATGAGCATAAGCAACATGCAAATGGCAATCAACTTTAATGTCAGTGCCTGCCCCCCTTCTCCCCTCTCTTGCTCCCTGCCAGCATGGTCTCTGCATTTTTCGGAGAGATCAGAGGAGACCAGAAAATGGCTGGAGACGGTAAATGAGCAGGTGGGGGCACATAGGAGGCAGGGGGCACAGGCAAGATTGGCAGACCAAAAGAGAAACTTTTTTGGGCAACTAATTTCTTTTCCCAAAGACTGAAACAAAAAATGTACTCATAATGATTGCACAAGTCTAGTATACAATGTATTTTGAGGAATGACAGAAATATCAATAACAAAAAATAACAAAAAATTTCAATTTTAACCCATATTGATGTTATTTTAAAATAAATTGCCTGATGGGGATAAATACCATTGACTTGTCATGCTCATTATATCAGAGGAGACTCTATTGCAGGATAGGACACTGGGTCCGCACAAGGGAAAGCCCTACGATCTTTGAAGAGTTCTTCACACTCCAACCAGTTTCCCTTCGGGATGAGCGTTTTGAGTGGCCATGGAACTTTCTGATGATCCTCCGAGATCGGGAACAGGCTCTAAAGGTGCACAGGCAGGATATACAAGACGAGCTGTAGTCAGGGAGCTGGAGTTTAGAATAATCAATATATCAAAGCCGAGGTCAGGAAGCCAGAGTTCAGGGTAAACAGTAAATCAGGAAGCCAGAAACGGATAGTCAGTGTAAAGCAGGGTCAAATACAGGCTCAATAACAGATAATGTGATAGGACAGGATAAACTATGACAGGTAGAACCATCAGAAGGCAAGGTGTAGCAGGTTACTGGGGTTTATATACACAGATCAGCCATAATATTATGACCGCCTGGCTAATATTGTGTAGGTCCCCCTTTTTCCACCAAAACAAAACAAGGCTTGGACTCCACTAGACTTCTGAAGGCGTGTTGTAGTATCCTAGACCAAGATGTTAGAAACTGTTCCTTTAAGTCCTGTAAGTTGCATCAATGCATCCTGGTGCCATGTGTTCTCATACAGTAGTTCATCTTTTGGCCAGCTTTCGCCCCCCATGTGCATCAATGAGCCTTGGCCGCCCATGACCCTGTCGTTGGTTTACCGCTTTTCCTTCCTTGGACCACTTTTGATGGTACTGACCACTAGAGACCGGGAACCCTCCACAAGAGCTGCAGTTTTGGAGATGCTCTGACACAGTTGTCTGGCCATCACAATTTGGCCCTTGTCAAGGTCGCTCAGATCCTCACCCTTGCACATTTTTCCTGCTTCTAACACATCAACTTTGAGGATGAAATGTTCACTTGCTGCATAATATATCCCTCCCACTGACAGGTGCCATGATAACAAGATTATCAGTGCTATTCACTTCACCTGTCAGTGGTCATAATGTTATGGCTGATCGGTGTATAGAGCTAGGAATGAGAAAAAGTGCCAAACTCCGGTTTGGTGCCAAAACTTGAAAGGAGTGATGTCAATTCGTTCAGGACGTCTGTTTCCGGTCATTTTGAGTGTGGCGCGGCTGCATGCGAGGCCACACACGGCCACTATTAACATGACTACAGTGAATACATTTAACAGTATTTCATGCAAAAAAATATGATTTACCTTTAGTCTTAAAGAAAAGTTTTAGTGGACAAATAGAAACCAGGGAAATTTGTATTTGTCAGGGGACTGCCCCTAGAAAACAAGGACACTAACTGTTATCCTCCTAATTTGCACTGCTGAGCAGTAGATTCATGTGATGGAACACTCTTCTCCTCTTGTAGGGCAAATACCTGGGGGGGGCGGGGGCAGAGAGCAAATGTATACAGGGGGATTCTCATGAAAAAACGATTCATTTCAAGCATACATATGCTGGTGTCCCAGTTTGGAGCATGTTGACTTGCAGTCAAATTGAAATTGGTCTAGTAAACCAGAATCGAAACAAAATGTCAAATGTTGATGACATTGTATCATGTTTCTAATAGCTTCCCATTGTTTGAGCATTAAATTGTATTGCTATGGTAACAGATCTCTCTGTATATCATGCAGAAGTTCCATCGCTCCCTGTTGTAACTCACATCCAAAAATCATTAATGCTTTTCAAACCAGTCTTGGAGTGAAAAGTTGATGTGTGTTTCCTTTGTTGTCCATTTTTGTCCGAAAGAACCTTTATAAATTCTGACATATTTCATTTTGTGAATTTGTTAAAAAAAATAATGTTCAGCAGACTTTGTGTTTAAAATTAAAGGGACTTTCAGCAGTCATATGCACTTTAATGCATACGATAGCTGACATGACCCATTTCTTTTGCAAATGCATTGGGGAGATTCTGCAGAATGACTACAAGTCAACTCCTATTGTCAAAAAAATTATCTGGCCAAAAGGAAGGAGAGCAGCTACAGCTTCTACCTCTTAGTAACCATTTTTTTCGTTTTAAAGAATGGAAATTAACATACTTATACAGTACGTTAATATGCATTGTTCTTTAGTGAGACTGTCAAAGATATTGTATGGAATGTTCTGTAATATTTATTTGTCATATAGGTAACACTGCAACATTTGTGTCTGATGTCTGGCATATAATCTATTGTAGTGATACAAATATTTAAATTCAAACCACTTTGTTCAAAGGTATGCTATAATAGTTTTATTACCACAGTGTCCTGGTCAATAGGTGTGATAAATTTGTATCAGTATCTCTGAGATAAAAAGCACGCAGCTTAAGCATGATTAGGAGAACTCCAATAATATTCCTATATAACATTTTTTTGTGTGCTTAAACACGGAGTATAAATGTGTAGATGTGTACATGTTTGTGTGCCTGTAAATATTTGTGGCCTACAAAGTACAAAGCAGGACATTTGAGCTGAAATAGAATGATGTTTTATACCTTGATACCAATGCTAGAAACAAGCCAATGGTTTCACATGTCATTACCTTAGTTGTTACAGGTTGTGAGTAAGCACTTATACCTGTTTGCTAAAGTTGTTGCTAAGCTATTCCTATGTATAAAGGCCACTTCAACTGTTATAACAAAATGAAGCAGAGGTAGGAAGCCTGCAGCTTTTCAACTGCCATTCCAATTATCCCTTGAACTCATGAGCTATAGTTACACAGGGAAGGATTTCATTGAAAATGTACTCTTTGGAAATGTACTCTTTAAAGTGATATTACACACTCACATAGATTACAGTTGTATACCAGATGAATGGCCTATAATAGTATGTGCAAGTTGATAATAACAAGTTTAAACCATATTATGTTATAGAGCTTCACAGTTATCTTCATTTAACTGAGACATAATGGATTAATTCAGAATACACAAAATCATCAAATTCTCCAGTTTAGACTAGGGGAAAGCTTGCTGCTTATGTTTGCCATAACATTTCTGTGCACTATATGATATGGGGGGCTGTTGGTTGCTTTAAAAAATTTTGGAACAGGAATTGTGTGTTGGTGGCCTTTTTATTGATGCTCACGGAAAGAGTTTTGCAGCTCAAATATCCAAATATCCAATGTAGGCGAGTACGTATATGTGTATATATATTATATATATATATATATATATGATATAATATATATAATATATATATATATATACACACACACTCACTAGCCACTTTATTAGGTACACCTTGCTTGTACTGGGTTGGACCTCCTTTTGCCTTCATTCTTCATGGCATACTTTCTACAAGGTGCTGGAAACATTCCAGGTGCTGGATTTTGGTCCATATGGAGATGATGGCATCATGATGGAACCTCACAATAACCGGGTTGCATAAAGTGAATGATTTGTGCGATCGGGCATTTAAAAATATAACAGTTTTCCCACGTTTGCGGCGAATGCTGTTACATAAGATCGGGCAGCAGAAAGCTGCTGACAGGGGGGAGCCCAGGTTGTCAAACGCCCATGCTGCTGCAAGAAGGTCAGGACATACCGGTAATATTTTTAATAATTTAAATAATTTAGGTTCAGCAAAATCCCTCACATACATAAGGTAGTTTTTTAATGTTCTGTAGGACCAAAATGCTCCCTTGCACACTACACCGTTTTTAAAAATTTATTTGGGTTGAGTGTAGAACAGAGATTTTTGTTTTAATGTATTTCTTTTAATTATTTTTTTTATCAGAATTGATATTTTATGTGATCAGATATCCCTGCAGCTCTTTAACAGGCCCTTGGAAAAGACTTGTTTTTTTTTTAGTGTTTACAGCGGTGTCAGCATTGATACAGCTGGCTAAAAATGCCTAAACAAAAGTTCAGGCATTCAGTATTATTAAAGTGCAACTGTCGCTTGCACCTCTAAACTTTAGGAAAACTCGGACATACTATTGGGTACGGAATAATATGTTCTAACAATGCAAAGCGGTTACACTACGCATTGTAGATGGCCAAATCCCCACTTGGAGAAGGTCAATGGGGTTGGTGAACTGAAAACTTATTTTTTCTGTAGACTCTTGTTATTTTACAAAAAAATGACCATACTTAATGTGGAGGGGTGATCACGCAGAGTCTGATAACAGGACGTTAACATGGCAGCTCTCAATGAGTTTGTAATGCCTGTATATTATTTTATTTTGTAAACACCATCACATGGGTTTATTTTAGTGTTCTGAAATACAAAAAGTATATAAAATATATAAAATATAATTTTGATTTACATGGGGTGATACAGAAGCGTCATATTTCAGAAGCGAATATATATTAAGCTTTTTCCCCAAATCTATGTTTTTTTAAGGAAACATGAGCATTTGCGATACAGTTCTATTCAGCTCTGCTTCCTTCACCCACCGTTTCCAGTGCAGTCTCAAAACAATAATACACCTTGTAGTATAATTGAAATCATGCAGTTCTTTTCATCAAAACCACTTCATTGCCCACAGTTGCTTTTTTGGCACAGATGTTTTATTTGCATCAGTTAGATGGAGTGAATCATAGCTCACAAACTAGGATAATAAGGTAAAATTATGAAAGTGGAGAACGTGCCGTTTCTCATTCGCTTTTTATTTTTATTCAGAGTTTCATTTTAGAAGAGAAGAAAAGCATGAACTCTTAAAGACCGAGTCAGAAATTTGAAAGATTCTTGATGGCTTGAGACTGGAAGGTGCCACCTCCATTTTGGGTGAAGCAAGTAACTATATTTGCACAAGGAGGAGATGGCTGAAATCCAAAGAGTTTATAAAAAAAGCAAAACACTCCTTTGCATACAGTTGATTCAATTAATAATTTCAATATTTAGGAAGCGAAATATCTCTGTATTAAAAACGGTTCAGAGTTAAAATACCCATAGTAATCCATTAATCCATTAATAATTTTCGCATCTTTCCTCCAAGCTACACATATTGAGATCCCTTATTTTATCCTGCAAATCATTCACCATTTTGGCAGCCCTCCTCGGAATTGTCTCCAATATACATACCTGGGAACTTCTGGGCTCTGGCTACCCGGAGCCTTCCCTTGCGTGACGCGGCCAGGACTGCACGCTGATGTTGGTGGGCGGGGTCCCCAGGAAACACCCCCATTTAAAGGAAAAATGGGTGGGAGCGGGGCGTGCCAAGACCCGCTCCCGCGACCCAGAGGATTCGGGTCTTGACAATCTCGAGAGTTCACAGGTATGCCAATATATATCAATATGCTTCTGGAGATAGGGTCTCTAGAACTATATACAATACTGTAGGTGAGTTCTAAGCAGAGGTCTTCTTCAAGTGGAAGAACCACCTCCCTCTTACTGCTACTAATGCTATACAATACTATTGCTATACAACCCAGCATTCTGCTTTTTGTAATGTTTCATTGCATTGCCTGCTTACCTTTTTTCTCGTTTTGTCCACTATATCACTAAATAGGCAATGCATTTTGCCTGTTCTAACAGAATATGTCACTCGTCAGAATTGTGAATGCTATTATTAAGCATATTTAATACATTTATAAAATGATGTTTACAGATTAAAATAAGCCGTACACGTGTATAAGCCATAAACACGTATGTGACTCACCACATGTAGTGGCCATTGTAGCTACCCATTCTCAGAATTTGCATTAATATTCCCATAATGTTATTCCTCCCCTTTAGTGGAAGATGGATATGTTCTGATTAGAATCTGAGTCGCCTAAGCTTCATCAAAGTTAAATATTCCAATTCTTTCCAAAACAGTTGCACTGTACGTTAAAGCTTGACACTAAACAGTTTTGAATGGGTTAATGCAGTGACTTTAACTGTTTGACAGGAGGAGCAAAGAACCAGCTTGTCCACTAAAGTAGCAGGGGGCTGAGAGTTCAGGGGCCCCTAGGCAAACGCATTAACTAAACAATAATCTTGCTCTACATAGAAAGTGTTTAAGGCCAACAAAGAGTATTGAATGTTAGGAAACTTCTATTTCTTACTGTTCTATAAATTATGAATTACATTTCATTACATCTGCAAACCGCATACATTTGTTGCCTAAACGTACTGTGGCTAGGCATGCATATTTTCATGAGATGTTATCAGACCCATAAAATGGACGTTTTACGGTCGATGGGCTGCGAGAAGACTAATAGGAATGAGACAATATACTAGAATATTGCATTACCTAGAATAGCAGGGTTCTCAGGAGACTATTGTGTAATACATACATTGTATAAACCAACTTAAATTTATATTAAACGTGTACAGGAAAGTACAATATCTGTAGATACGTTATGATAATGCTATTTTAATATAGCTAATCACTTACACAATATGGACATCCGGATGCTTTATTTCTGTCAGAAACATCCCAAAGGTCTATTCTATTATATGATTATATTTTAAAACATAGATATATCGATAATCAATCTTTTATCTCAAAGAGCATGTCTTGTCTAATACAATTAATAATAATAATATTTTGGCCAACAATAATAACAAAATAATACAAATAATAGTAAACGGTCCACCCCTCAGATATGTGATGAATGCGTTGCTGACATCATTTATAATAAATCCTGCAGAGGCTGTAGCTGACATTTGCAATGATGTCAATTTATAGATTAAAAAAACATGTAGATGTATTAAAACACTCCTTACATTTATATTGCATAAAAAACATGTGCCTTCGGGTAAAAGTGAAATTACATGCGCGCGTTTACAAAAACCGCGCCTCTCTTTGCTTTATAATTAAATAATGCCAGGTAATAATAGATAATAATATGTGGGAGGGAACATGACTTGTCACAGATAAGCACTGTACAATAGAATGTTAGAAGTACTCTTTGAACCTAGATAGCTCATAATTATAACAAAAGGACGCAAAAAAAACCACCTTGTTTGTAAACAAGACTTTATACGACTTAACTCCAGTAAAGGAGAAGCATTATCCAAATCACTCCCTGATTCAGCAAAGCAAAAGAACCCCAGCCCTCAGGTTCGAGAAATGGAAGCGCTCCGTGTGAATTGGAAAATACCAACTCATCTCAAAGGGGTGGCTAATGCGAGTAAAAGCTACTTTACCTTGTAAGAAACAAATCAGTAAACTGCACTTTATTGCATAATCATAACAGAATCCAGGAAGCAATAATACAAACGACTTTTGATCAAGATATCCCGCCAGTTTGAGAATAACCCTCGATTAGTTTAGTCCATCCATGAATCGGATTTTAGTTTGAAATACTAATGTATCGCGTTGTACTGTGCTGTTGGAGCGCTGTGACAGCGCGCGCACGCGTTATGTGTCAGTACATACATAATGCTTTCACTTCAAAGGCGAGCTCCTCACAGTAACAAGTCGAGCACATTAATAAAGTTCGGAGCTATTTATAGATTATAGCGATAAACACAAAGGAGAGAGGCTGCCTGTAAAGACTGAGGTAATGCCACCTCGTAGACTAAATATGCTGGGCGTTTTTACGTGAAGGGAACCTACCGTTAACTCTGCGTATTATAATAATAATAAATATATATATATATATATATATTTAGTCACGTAAAAATATATAATATACATATAGAAAATGCAAAAAATCTCAAAATATTTCGTCGCAATAAATTCGTGGTAATGTAACAATGCACCTGACGTGTGCGTACACACAATGTTGTATACACACACCACCCTGCACGTATATAAGGCGCACATGGGACATGCGCTGGGTGCTTCACAGTTGTGAGTCGTACCCACGCGTGCTATTGCCTTGTATACAGTGAGTACAGTAGGAGGTGCTGCACCCTCCATGCACTCCCATAGACACACACACACCGGTCTTATCATCTTCAGGAAGCCGGATCCCTATCTGGGGGAGGAGAGCAGAGTCATACACAGCAGCACCCACAACAGCCTCACAACAAAGGCCGGTCACAGGAGAAGGGTGGGGGAGAGAGACCTTGTGTAGAGACAGCCAAAGGAGGACAAGAGTAAGCCACACACAAGGGAGTAGGAGGGGTGAGAGAGAGAGAGAGCAACTGAAAGAAAAGCACAAAAGGAAAGCAGAGAGTGCACACTCCCAGGCTGCTAACGCGACATCTCAGACATGGAAGATGGAAGAAGGAGATGGTGGGGTAAGAAATATTACATAGTAATGCAATATTTCACTCGGCTGCGAGGAATCCCCCCTCCCCGCACACTACTCTCTATTTGCTCCCATCTGCTGTCTTAAGTTTCCAGCAGGCAGATGACTGGGGAGGCTTCACCTTATCCTGTGACAATACAACACTCAGGGATGTCAGCCTGCCAGCCACTGGCTCACAAAGTGTCGCCCAGGTGGAGATATCGCACATTTGATCTCAATTTTAGGAAATGCTTTTGCTGCTGGGCATGTTAATGTTTACTTGGCTTCGTAACTCAAGTCATATGTCAGATCACATAGCAAATGTCACTAGTCACAGAGATGGGTAGAATGAACTTGCTGAATGTACTGTCAGTTCTATGTTATTATGTATAACCCTAATGTTATATAACATATACAATATATCTGTGTTGCACTTTTTAGGATCCAGCGATAATATGTGTATATAATGTAATATGTGTATGATACAAGCCATAGTCATTTGCTTTAACCCTAACGTGCCCGTTTACTTAGCCAGCCTGGTAACATTATGAGACCTACTTTTGTGGCTGTGGGTATATAATACGAGTTGTGGCAAATCTGTGTTCATGCCAATATGATTGTTGCAGCATTACAAGTATACACGTGCAACGACTGAAGAGTCTACTCACGCATTTATGGTACTCTTCTTTGTGAGGGTTAGTATTTTCGGGACAGCAACATTTTGGACTTTTAGGCTGAAAAGTAGGGTATGTTTTATGACTTAAAACTATACTATTAAAACTATACTATTAAAACTATACTATTAAAACTATACTATTTTTGTGTTGCGCAATAGTCTTTTTCACAGAATACAACTGATCGATGGAGGATTATAAAAGGGGTTTCCGGCAAAAAAACTGGTAAAAGTTTTCTAATGACAGATGTTCATTAAGTCGGCAAGTTATGAATTAAATCAACTCTTATGAATTATGGGACTTGGTATCCAGCTTTGCATTGTTTTGTGAACGGTTGGGCTTATTGAACCATATGAAGCTCAATGAAGTGTAGCATCACTTGCATCGCTGTTTCATTCATTAACGCACAGTGGTCTTGATAAGCCATTCTCTCAGTGTCGAGTCGGGGCTTTGATGGAAAGCCAAACACTAATCCTAACGACCAGTTGCGTTAGTTGGCAGAGCTATCTTGGGCAGTTGTGCTGAGGGAACATTGTGACGTGGTTGGTCTAAGATCGCTTTTAAGGAGAACATTACCAGGACCCACTGCAAACTTAAGACACAGTCATGGGATGTTGGTTTGCTGGAACCCAAGCAGATAGGGTCCTCTGGCAAATGAATCATACTGTAATTGGAGCGTTACTTAATGTAATTCTTATGATGGGGTATAATATTGTAAAGGGCTCAGGTAATTGACAATTATATCAGAGGCTATAGTTTCCCACTTACAATTTTAATCTGAGCACTGAGCATTTCTAAATGACAATCGCTTGTCAATCAAAAGTTCCGTAATAGTATAGCGAGATGCAATAGTGCATGGGAGTGTATCTGTTAATTGGTTCCCAACCAACAATTCTGTTTAAAAATATGTATGTTAATTTTAAAGTACATTCATCTCTTTTCATATCCTTCCTCAATGATAAGATGTATTCATCTGATTTCGCCAGCATAATGGCTATAATTTTCTCATCAGATCCTTTTTCGGCCTCTTCATTTATTGCTACTTTGTTAGTACCATTATTGAGTTCTTTAGTTTCTAAAATTTTCATTTCTCATTATTTATGTGGTACATGTGTATTGCATGATTGTATTGAGTGAGTAGCACGTTTTTGTTAAAATCAAATAGCTTCATGCACATACACTGGGGGTTATTATAAAGGTGCTGCAAGGACAGAAACAAGGAAAACCCACTATTATGCCAGTGTATACAGTTTTGAAATAGAATTTACATGAGTGGGACAGAATTCAAAAGTAAATCTGTGAAGGAAAATGTGCATGTAGGATACCAATTCCCTGTAACAGTGGTGCAAAAATGTCACGCCTCATGTACAGTACTTTGTAAAGGTTTAGGGTAGGTGTGAAAAATGCTGTAGAGTCAGAATGCTTTTGAAAACAGATATGTGAATAGTTTATTTTTATCATTTAACAAAATGCAAAGCGAGTGAACAGAATACAAATCTAAACCAAATCAATATCTGGTGTGACCATCCTTTACCATCAAAACGGCATCAATTCTTCTAGGTGCAATTTGCACAAAGTCTGAGGTATGATTAAACAATTAACCATAAACTAAATTAAACTACTGTCCGGAGAACTCCGCTCAGAAGTGGTCTTCATGGAAAACTTTTGGCCAAAAAGCCAACATCTGACGTGGAAACAAGGCCAGGCAACTCAACTATTTACAGAAACACAGGGACTGGGTTGCATAAGAATGGCAGCGGGTGCTCTGGACCGAATTTGAAATATTCAGCTGTAGTAGAAGGCAGATTGTTAACCAGAGTGCTGAAGAACAGTACAAGAATGAGTGTTTACAGGCAACAGAAAAGCATGGTGGAGGTTCCCTGAAAGTTTGGGGCTGCATTTATGAAAATTGAGTTGGCATTTGAATTAATGGTCTCCTCCAAGCTGAAAAGTACAGACAGATACTTATCAATCATGGAATACCATCAAGGAAGCATCTGAAATGCCCCAAATTCTTTATGAAATATGACAACACCAAATATACAGTTCGGGAAGTGATGGTATGTCCCCCACAGAATCCTCATCCCAACATCATTAAGTCTGTCTGAGATTACATAAAGTGAGAAGCAACTGAGGCTGACTAAATCCACAGAACTCTGGTTATTTCTCCAAGATGTTTCTGCCAAGTTAAAAGGCTGTATGCAAGTATATATAGGGTAATTAATGTTGTTTTGAAGACAAAGTGGTCAAATACTGATTTGATTTAGACTTATTTGATTTAGACATTTGATTTGATTTAGACATTTATTATATTCACTTTTATGAAAATAATAAAAATAAATTACCATGTCTATTGTTAAAAGCATGACTTACTTTACAACATATGTTTTCACACCTGCCTAAAGCTTTTGCACGCTACTATATAATTATATGTTTGGTTTTGTCACCCAAAAAAAACCTACTGTGGAATCTGAATTCTTGTATGATTAGAGATAGAAGATGGTTTGACAGAGCCCTAATGCATATATATATATATATATATATATATATATATATATATATTAAATTTATTGTTTTGTATAGCGCCATCAAATTCCGTAGCGCTGTACAATGGATGGACAGGACATAAGAAGTAGTATATAACATAACAATTTGAGTTTACAATCTAGAGGATATATTATTATATTATATTATTATAGATGACACCCATTGAATGAGCATGCTGCGTGTTTCTAAATAACTTCTTGTAGTATAACATATGTGTTCCAATCACACTAACTGTATTAGATAAATATGACATGAATTTACCCAACGGCATTTCACATTTATTTTATGCTCTCGTGAAATTAATTGAAATAAGCATGAAGAAAATGAGAGAAACCAGTCCTGTAATATTCAATAAATTACCATGTCATAAGGCTGTGTATTTTTATGGGATCAATTTTTAATGATTATTCATTGCATAATATATGGTCCGCTTCATGCTGCTTTAATGTAACAGTAGTGCCCAAATTATTTTTGGTAGAATCTGTAACCCATCTTTACTTGAGTGCAACATGAAGGATGTATAACATTTGGTTAATCTATAATGAAATTATTTCTGAAGGACATTTGCTTCACATACCCCTCCCTTATCCCAGAGCCGGCAGGCATGACTTGTAGCCGCCAATGAAACAGGGTGGTAGGCTAATCTTTATGCATTGAGTGTAGTTCATTCATTCTTTTTATAATTCAACGTGAATTACATTAGCGATTACACGGGGGAAGATATTTTCCTTTCCTCTATCTTACAAGGTTAGCTCATGCTCAGGAAGTACAAAGTCCAAAGTTGAATTGCTTCTTCCAGCAGCATATAAACTCTTTCATGTACAAACTGGGTGTGACATCATTGCTAGACTGTGACATATGCACGTTTCCTATATTACATGCACGGTGCTGAAGTCGCTTTAACAAATGTTATTATGGATATTAATGATGTCCTTCAGAAAGAGAAAGGAATGAGAGGGTTCATTATGCTTGCATTTCAGGGTTTTGATGATCTGTGAATGGTAAACTCTAAAATAACTTGAAGCAAATGTACCAACTATTGTTGAAACTTTGCATAAATGGACTGTAAGCTGCTGTTATATAATTTAAATAAAAATGTTTCCATCACTGGTGTTTAGGTAGGTTGTTTGAAACAGCTTGTCCCAGAGAGAGGATTAAGGTAATCATCTTTAATGCATATATTATCTCTACAAGTTTGTTCAATACAAAAAACATAATTTATGTGGTCAGCATGTAGTCAAGTCATAGAATACTGACCAGGGTGTAAGAACAGATAATGTAATCTCATACTCACATGATACTCTCCAAGCAAAACTGATATTTTCCCTCCATCATGATGTCAGAGAATTTGCATAGCCCTCCCCATGCTTTATGCATTGTCTATTTTTACAACATAAGCTCTTTATTTGCAGCACAAAATTATGTAATCTGTGTCAGCCACTGCTTCAAAGGTGATGTTAGTGCCCATCGTTTAGACACAGGCTGTTCTGTAGAGGATTGAGACATCACATGTCAGTGATAATAGTGAATGGCTATACAACGACAGGGCTATTTAATACAGCAAACAATATATGTTTCTCTTATGAAAATACCTTTTAGGAACATATGTGCACACCATCTGCTGTGGAACATGGTAAAAATCTTTCTTAGCCAGTTGGGGAAGAACATGGGTGAAAAACCTCAGAGAAGCAATTAGAAGACCACTGACACCTCAGTAGTATGGAATAGCCAAATTGTGGACAGTGAGAACTGATGTAGCCCTTGGAGCAGCAGCAGCACTGGAATATACCCACGGTATAACACGAATTTCAGCAAAGAGTGGAAGCACACACTATAACCTGACACCTATACTCATAAGGGAAATAAGATGGATACTGTAATCACCGAGATGCAGAGACTCTCTATTATAGAGGGTCTCATAGGACTGGTTTCATGCGTCGTGTGGTTGTGGTCTTCCATTTATAGTGTGCTGTTTGTGCTCACATCACAGGCAACCTGGGCTACACAAGACCCAAGGGCCACGTCTGAGGACTGGAATGCAGTTTAAACTCGCTACAAAAAATGGCTAGTTTAAACAACTTTTTCTAGCCCCCACAAAGCAATATCATATGAAGAACTGTGATATGTGCAGTAATCAACCTGTTGTCCGTTACTTAATGAAGTATAACTAAAAAAAGCAGCAACTTGGTTCCTTGAAACTGGTCCAGCATGTCACACTTAGTAAAAGGGAGAGACGGTTAAAGGTCCAAGCAAACTCGAAGTGTAATGTAAATCAGCAGTTCTGTGTATTTGTAACGTTCATGACAAACTAGTTTAGCCACTATTGACTATAAAGAGAAAGCTCATGACATGCTTGAATATAAGTAATGTATTGACATATGAATTCTATCGGTGATCAGTGCTTTTGTTAAAAGGTTAATTCCCACTATATTTTTAAAAGACTAGATGCACCGAATGGTTGTTATCTTGCGGTCAAATTCTAATTTTCTACATTATACCACAATTTTGTATTGTAAAGTCCTTTTTAAAGCTTGCGTTTAGTAATGTGAATCAAAGATCTCCATAGTGCTCCCTATTTACATCTACCAGCTGATCATCCAGCAACTCTTGTATGACTGTCAGCAGGGGCAGTCGCTGTCCATGAATCCAGACTTGGTATGCGTCATTGAATCCTGGCTATGGCCTCAGGAAAGAGACTAGGCACTCTGTCTGTTTAAAAACCACACATGGAAAATACCGGTAAGTGTCCTGGAATTTTTAGAATTACATCCCCCCCCCCCGCATATAAAGCTAATTTGTAATATCAGATGGTAATTCAAAGCCCCTATAATGTTGAAGACAAATGGGCTATTGGCTATCAGTTTTTGTATCTGCTGTTGTGGGCCTGATGAAAGGGTTTTGGACATTTACCAAAGCATTGGCATTTCACATACGTGTTTAGTTTCTCATTTGTGTTTTATCATATTGCTGTATTTTGTTCATTTATTGAGTAGAATTTTTTTGTTCCACTCTTGTGCAATTGAGTGATCAATTTAAGTTTGAATCCATGTGATTGAAAGTGAGATTTGGTGTGCGTCAGTCTCGTAAAATAGTATGGGAGGAAAAATCCCCAGTGTAAAGTTTTCCCTGGTAAATTTCTGCTACAAAGCTTTATAAATGCATCCCCAGTTTTAAGATAAAATTATGAAACACATTTTGACTTATTTTACTTCTCAATATTGCTAAATGTTGTGCAGTTTACATTACAATCTTGCTTACAGAGCTTACTTCCTTTCTGATGAATGAGTGAATCATTTTTACTCGGAAAAGAAATCCAAAGTTTACATCACATTGAATTTCCCCATGGCTAGAAGCACCATATAAACAGATTACCAAACTCTGAGGCCCTCACTGGTCTATGGGACCCATTAGTGGATGTTATGTAATGTATTCTTCTTTAAATGCTCATAAATGCAGAGCTTGTTAGCTTAGCCATAATTAGTACTCTTTTGACTTGTGTTAGAGATGGCCCAGATATTTTTTTTTTCATCTAAAAATCTAAAGCATTATCTAGAGACAATACTGTGTTTCTCACAGCAATGCCATATTGAATCCCAGGATTAAAATGTAGCCATAGTTTTTCTTCATTTTGCATTAGAAATCTGGTGTTTGAGAAGCAATGACATACCCTGTACGTTGTGGCTTAAAACGTGCCAGCACCATTCTTAGAGCTTTTTCCTGTAGATCCACTCCTAAGTCTTGTGGGATCTAGAGGACCTCCATTTTTTTCCTTTAATTGTTTGAGGTGGTACCAGTTCACATTCAGTTGTCACCACCAATGGGATTTGTGCTAAAGGAAGTAATATTTGAATGCAAATCGTCTGTATTGTTTTCTTTTTCAGTCATATGGTGGTGTGTTTTTCCAAAACAATAACTGCTAACTCATGGTGTATCAACACCATTCTTGGTCCACCTAAAACATTCAGCCTGGTCTTAATTGTACTGCTAGCACTCCTTTGTGTATAGATGAATCCTTCCTAAATTTAATTTTACATGCATTCTCCTGTAATGCAGGCATGGGTATGTGCAAGAGGGGGTGTATGAGCGTTTGTTTCATATTATGCAATTCCCTTGATTTACTGTATAATTATCCATGTCTAGATTTGGTAAGAATCCACACAAATTTAGTTTAGGAGCTGGACTGAATTAGGGCTGCAACTAACGATTATTTTAATAATCGATTAGTTGGGCGATTATTTTTTCGATTAATCAATTAATCAGATAAAAAATGCAATTTTTTTAAATTTAAAATAATGTAATAAAAAACGTACAATTTACACTTTCATCTTTTTATTGCAATGGCCTCTCTGGAGTCTGCCTTTGTTGTGAGTCATGTGATATGTTGGACATTTGTTCCTGCTGAAATGCCATACTGAGTGGATTTTTCATGATAACACTAATGAAGTCCCTTCTGTCATACACTTATATAGAGTGTCCATTTAGCTGAATGGGGCTGGCCATAGTATTGTTTAATACAAGCAGTGTAACACGGAGTCAGGGAGACCTAAAATACAGGTGCCTAAAACATATCATACAAAACCTGGAACCAAAAAAATAGCAGATTCTTATTTTTAAATCTTATACTAGTAATAAAAATGGTGGGAGTTCCTCTTTTAGATGCTTATAATCACTTCGCTCCTGGCCTATAAATACATTTCACACAGTATGATTGCCTTTGTGTTTAGGTGTAGTGGCTTATTACATTTAAGTAATTCTACAATAGAATTCCATCATGTATTTGTTTGCCAACTTTGTTCCATGGCCTCAACCTTGCTTTTGTTTCCTAATTTTATTTAAGCATTTGGAGAATGGTTTTACAAAGTCGATCATTTGCTTTTAGAATATACATGCTACCCAGAGACAGGTGTCTATTCTCTGATTTTATTCTCAGCATGTCTCATGCCTCAGCATCTAAAGCTTTCCTTACATCAGGGTTCTGGGACATCCGGCCTGTGGGCCATATAAAGTCAGCAAAATTGTTTGGTCAGGGGGCGCAACTGTGACCGGGCCCTCCCGCGATCACTTAAGCAAGGGCCTGTTGCTTACCTGTGTGTTGCTTGCACACTGTTTGAGCGACGTCTCTTGTACCGTCCAGGGGAAGCAGGAACCCAGCAGAGTCATTTATGTCACATGACCCTGCTCCGTTCCTTCTTCCCATGGGCAGTACAAGAGAGGGAACACAGAGGGAAGCAATGGCCCCTGCGGAAGTCTGCGAGCTGCACGGAGAGGTCTGCAGCTCAGGTAAGGGGGTGGCGGAGGGTGTATGAATGAGTATGTGTGATTGAGTGAATAATTGAGTATCTGAATGAGGGAATATCTATGAATGAGTGAATTAATATATGTGAATGAGTGAGTAAATTAATATATGTGTGATAGCATGGATGTGTAAGTTGGAGGAAGCATGGCACAGGGGGGGTGATTGAGGAAGGGATAGCACAGGGAGGCTGGTTAAGGCAAATTTGGGGTAAATATGGCAAGTCAAATGCTCCCAGTCTGGGTGCTAGGCTGGTCCTGTGGATGAAATCTGGGTGCCAGGGCTGATATGATACTAAGGGGAGGCTGGCTGAGTGGCATAAATACACAATGTAGGGCTGGCTGTGGGCAATATGTAAGGGTTGTGGGGGCATCACATAAATCAACACTAAAAGGGGGGCTTTGGTGGTGGGATAAATATAAAATGTAGAGCTGGCTGAGGGCAATACACAAAGGTGTGGGGGGACAATGAGGCATTAATTCACTAGGGGGGGATGACTACATTATAACGAGACCCTGTGCTGTGACATCCTTACATTTGGCTAAACACCTTTTTTCTATCCCTAGTGTAACGACTGCCCTAGAGGTCTTGCAATCTGCATCCAAACCCAGAGCCTCTGGGGTAAATCTGGACAGTTTCCCAGGATTGATACGACTGGCTTTTGGCTACAAAAGGATCACGTTTCTGTTGCTTCCAAGTCTTAAGTAACTAATGAGTCACAGCTTATGCTCAAACATGGGATATCAGGATCATATGAAGGGTGTTTACTACTAAACACCAGTCCTTTTCTTCAGCACATACAGCTGTTTATTAAATACCCAGTTTTTTAAAACAGAAATTTAGTTTTGAAAAAAGAATTGTAAAAACTACGGTTGTGCCAATTATTCCTATGATCCATTGACTGCAACGTCTGTAAGATCTCTCCATGCTTTGTGCTTATCTTAAACAAACAGGGCAGGTACCCACTATAGCTAGATAAAACACAAGCACTGCATATGTATGTGTGGATGTGTACTTGGAAATGTACTTTTGTGTGTGTGAGCATGGAAGTAGGGCTTCAACTAACCATTATTTTCATGATCGAATAGTTAGCCGAAATTTTTCGATTAATCGGATAAAAACAATATGCAAATTGTTTTGCTCTGAAAAAAACCTTGTCACATATTCAAACAAATATGGTAAATCGATCATACAACTATTAACGATTATTATCGATTAGTTGTTGCAGCCCTACATGGAAATGTACGTGTGTGAGCAGAGTGAAATGCAGTGTGTGTGTTAGTGTGTATATGAAAGTGTGTGTCATTTGTGTAAGTGTGTTTACATTTGTTGGAAGGGGGAGAATAGGTCAAAGAAGCACAGAAAAGCTGTTTGGGGACAATGATGGCACAGATTAGCTGTGGAAGTTGGTACACAAGTACAGTTGATAATACATTAGGAAACTGACAGTCAGGCTATTGTGTGCTAGGGGGACCACATCAGCCATGTACGTTACTACAGGTAATTCTAAATGCATTTATTTTTGAGCAATTTAAAAATAGAATAATCATCAATAAGATCACATAATGTACTGATCGTAGAGCTCCTAACATGTTCTTCTACTCCTAATATTACCATGTACTGTTTTTTTTTAAATTATTTTTCAGAACTGGAAACATACATTCCAAGACATATGTAGAAGGTTGGCCACAACTCCCATGGGGCAAGCAAGGCAACTTTCCTAGGTGCCTTATGTTGAGGGGCGCACTTGACCTGTCTCCAGGCAATGCCCCTGTCCCTCTTGTGCTTTCCTTTGCTCCTGGAAGCCAATGTGACATCAGCATAGATGTGACCTTTGACCTTGCGCCAGGATCCCTAGTTATGGCTCTGTGTAGTACAGATCCGCAGGCATTTGTGTTTGCC
Source organism: Spea multiplicata (assembly GCA_009364415.1). Classification (NCBI taxonomy): domain Eukaryota; kingdom Metazoa; phylum Chordata; class Amphibia; order Anura; family Pelobatidae; genus Spea; species Spea multiplicata. The sequence continues at coordinate 44,192 of VKOC01018427.1, forward strand.
AGGGGCCTAGTCACCTTGTGTTTTTAGCTGTGTTGATGTTGACTTCCACAGAGGACAGGGAAATATTTATTTTCTAGTTCGCTGCATTAGTGCTACTTAACTAGACCCAGTGAATGTCAATTACTTAACTGCTATGTTGAACATACTGAATAGACCCTATTTTTTTACACTGTGATAGTGATTTGGTCTTTGCTCCTTACTTCAGCTACCATTATTACAAACATCACCAGGTATGAGGAATACACTGAAGACATGCAATGCATTTAAAAGTGTTGTAATTGGGCTTTTCTGCATGTCACATGCATGAGGCTAGCATGTCACATTCACTTGACAGGAGAAAGTTTTAGCACAAGTTTTAGCAGTCGGTGCCAAGCAAATTAGGACAGATCCATCTGTGCTAATGAAAGGTTAGCAGAGCCTAACGGCTAGAGGGGAGGCCAACTTTTCTGGCTAAAGAATTTGAATTTTAAATTTTTTGTATCCGAAATGGGCTGTTTTATTTCAGTTTTCAGTTGCATCAATTGAAACATATATGGTATGTTTAGACCATAAGGTGGCAGGCTCAGCTGTTAACACATTGTGCTCCAAATATTATAACATCTGCTCAGGAAATAGAGCATGCAGTGTATTGAGCGATGACCACATGCGATGTGCACTACACATTCCACAGCAAATTGTTATTGAACATAATGAATAGCCAGGGTCAATGGACAGATACTCTGTGCCATTTAAAGGACCTATATTGAAGAAAACACACATAAAACCTAAATGAATACAGGAGAATAATATGGTGGACCAAAAAACCCCAAAACATAGTTACCGGTGCAGTTTTAACTTCTTTTACAACTTCTTCTTTGAAGACTTACATATGTGCATATAAAATACTGTAATGTTCATGAATTAAATACATTTATACTAATCCTATACAGTACAGGCCTATATATAGAATTTTATATGTAGAATGAATTGCATCTGTAAAGAGGTTAGTATTTTCCACAAATCACTGCAACCTACACACTTTTGCTTACCTCCCAAGTATCATTCTTTAGGATGGATAATCATTCTTTGGAACCCAAATACTTCTGTCCCTCATTTCTCCACTGATATCCCTATTTTCTGCGGTCTCAGAATGCAGATCTGCTGCCCTTGAAGTCTTAATATGTGTAGAAATAGATGAAAATATGTAAAAGAAATGTTAAATGGTATGTTAAATGAAATGTTAAATGGTATGCAAGACCCCAGAATTTGAGTTATTTTATCAAACTATTTACTGTGTTTGTGAAACTGTCTGTGTGCTCTATTTGCCGATCTGGTGTGGGATGTGACTGTGTCCAGTGCCTTTGTCTTTTTATTGATATAACTTTTGTTAGGAATTTTATTTAAAATATAAAAAAAAAGCCAAAGTGTGCACATATTCAATATAGACCTTCTTAAAAAGGGGACATAGTGCTTTGCAGATCACACCAGGCACTCGGCAATGAATCAGAAAGACTTATTACTATAAATAGCTCCTTATGTTGCTTAAAGTGCTTTACTAGACCTTGACAGCCAAACTTGAAAAAAAACTATTGTTATTTGTAATATCGAAATATTGCTTGTTCTTGCTACCATGACATGCAAGAGGTGTTTAGAATTTGGGTGCTTAAAAAAGTGGGCAGGGAATGTCCAAAATGATGGAATGGTTGAGGTGGTTAAAACCCAAGCTGTATATAGATTGAGTTTTACCCTGGAGTCCTGCCAAGTGCATCCATGTGTTGGTTATACATACATATTAATGAAACATTTTTCATTTTGTTCTTTAAATATATGTCCCTAATGTAAAAGCAACTCCTATTAGTAACTGAAATATGAATCAGTATACTTGCTATTATTTCATATTTTGAGAGAAATCCTAAGAAAAACTTGTGATCGTGGGAACAAATTCGATTTCCTCTTCCTTGTAATCTCTACACACCATCTCATTATGTGTTTTTGTGTCCTGATATGTAAATTTGAATTTTCTTTCCATGTTCTTTTTTCATTCATTTTAGAGTGGCGTTCTCTATAACAGTAGCAGCGGTTAGGAATGAACCGTTCTTTCTTTTTTTTGTCCTCTCACAGCTATCAGATTGACATCCTCTTAGTTTCCAGAAAGGTAAAAGGGCTGTGAAACGTACAGAATATTCCCAATTTCCAGAATTGTTATTATGTACTCAGGGTATAAAAGCCGCGAGGGGCTGAGCAATTTTCTGTCCAGACTTTACACGTTAAACCATAGGCTGTCACACACTGAGCATGGCATGCATTCAGGCCTCATAATCTCCAGGAGTTATTGTGTCCTGATGTTCTTTAATTATGTGGCCACTTGAACATCACATTATCTGTGAATCATCTTCTAAAGATATGTTGAGATCTTGCAAGCTGCCTGGAAAAAGATAGTACATAGTAATTGGACACCTTTAAGAGAACAATCCAGCCATCATGTACACTTTAATATGTATGATGGCTGAGTGGTACCTTTAATTTTTGTTATGTTCCTTTTGCAGACTCCATCATACACACTTTCCATAACCCCCATGTACCTGAATGCAAGTGTTTCAGACCCATCGCTACAGGTGTATAAAGTCAAGCACCTAGCCATTCAGTCTGCATTTACAAACATTTGTGTAAAAAAAGGGGGTTGTTCTGAAGAGCACAGTGATTTAACCCCTTCAATCCCAGGGGTTTTTAGTACCTCAAGTCCCGGAGCAATTTTGCCATTTTTGCGCTATGTCGGTTCAGCGATTATTCCCCTTTCCTGTGAATAGTGTACCCATGTAAACTATATATTGTTTTTTCAAGGAGAGATAGAGCTTTCTTTTGATACCATAGTTAGATGATTAGCTGAGAATTTAGTAATTCTTTCCTAGCACTTATAGGGAACATACTATAAGGTGTACATTATTCACAGAATTGTTATGCTTATGGCTTAATGGATTTGGGGGTTGTGAACTGGGGCAGGAGGATTATAATGGGTAGATGTTGTGTTAGGGCAATGGGATGTAAGGTTTTTTTCTTTTTATTATCTTTTTATATAAATTTTAATTTTTTTAATGTTTTTTGTATTTAAAAAAATGGTTAGAGGTCCTCTTAGGGACCTCTTTAACATGTTATTAATGCCAGTGATGTCACAATGACATCACTTAGCTCACTTTATTGTTTTTTTTTTAAATTATTGTATTATTTTAGTGATTTTTTAAAAAAAAATTTAAATCACTAACCATTTTTTTTCTTAGGTTTCTCACTCTTCTTCCTGCGATCCCCCTGCACCGATCACAGTGTCTGTGCATTTTAATTTTAAGATATTTTGAAATGGCATGGACATATGTGCAATTTACAGACAATAACAGGATATACATGGACATTACATTCTTCAGAAACAACGTTCATTTGTTTACTGCATACAAACAAGAAAGAAATAGCTCTCTCATTCCACATACTAAGTCAATTAATTGAACAGGGAAGAGGGGGACAGTTAAATGGTTATGCATGAAGCTACAGTATATATCATATAAATGACCATCTATGACCTATTAGTGAAAAGCACGAGGGTGATGAAGGTGACTTAACATTTGTGGATGAGGACATTCCAGTTACCAACCATAAAAGGTCAGATAAGCAGATATGATGTTATATAATTTAAAATGCATTGTCTGGCAGCCCGTAGTTCAATGCAGCTAAATGTCAATGGAAATCTGTTTAGCAAGCGGCGTGTTCTGTCTGAAAATACCCCTAGGCATCGCCATATGCCTTCATTATCTAATTCCCAAAGTGAATGCAATCTGTCCATATTTTTTAGAAGGACTGCAGTTTATATATTTGAATGGCTCATCTCTCCAGAGTATCATAGTCATTTTGTCTAAGTAAATATTTAGCCACATGTGTTTAGAAAGTATGAATAATGGTTTATTTGATATACTGTTTGATATAAAGCATGTTTTAGTGGTCAATTCATGAACTTATAATTATTCATATAAGTGAAGAACAAATGAGCTGATTATTGTCATCTGAAAATCACTGAAGCTTTCCAACATTAAAAAAAGAGATACAAATCTTGATCTTTAGAGCATAAGTTCCATATAGATTCTCCTTCCAGTAAATAGTATTAATTAGATATAAGTGTTTGATGCGACCATGTATTTGTACATTTCCACTAAGACTCCGTTGTGCGCTGTAAAGGAAATGAAAATTTTAATTTTCAGCAAAGAGTATTTGCCGCGGTGCCAAGTGAGTTCTAGAATGCCTCTCCAAGTTGGGTAATCATACCTTGGACACATAGATCCTGTTTCTCATCCATGTCATTGGCAGACTCATTATGGCAGTGATTTAGTCAGAGACAACATTTCAATATAAAAGGGTCCTTTTTACCCAGGGGGTAAATACTCCATCCCCACATTGTGTCTGTTACAGACATTTGACTTTCCTTTATGAAATTATGAAAAGTTCATGTTATATGTTCAAAATGCATTTAAAATATATTTGGCTTCTTTTGGACATACTGGTATTGTCGACCAGTTATATATTAATTGACAAATATGTACCTGCAACTTTAATATTTTATCTATATGAAGAAGAAGAATACTGCCAAGAAAGAATATGCATTCTACTGAATAACAATATGGTAAATGCCCCTGGTAATTACCTCTGATTTCCATAGCCTTATGGAAAAATAAGGAGTGTTCCAAATATACATGTATATTTCATACTATTTTTTCAAAAGTTTATGGCTCTTTCTGACAACATCATATTTAGTCAACCTGGCCAAACATGGGTTGTTTTGTCTCACAATCAGTGAATTTCTTAGGTTTTAGAAACTGTATGATTCATTGAGTAAAAAACATTTTCAGACAGGTTGTAGCATAAAAAGTATGCATTCTAGATTTAAGGGAAGGCATTTAGCACGTATGAGTAAACTTTGTTGTGAATCGCACTACTCTCCTAGGTGTGCGTTGCGGTGTGTCCCACAATGTCAGCAGAGGCGGCCACTGATGTCGGCAGGAATGCCCACAACGTCAGCGGGACTTCCTGCCGGCATCACGCAGGGAGGGCTCTGGGTAGCCAGAGCCATAAAGTTCCCAGGTACGGAAATGTATCATATATAATGTAAATATTATTATATAATATAATTTCTATTCTGTTTCTGAGATTTGGTCAGGATACCACTATATTGTGTTGAACTAGAGACAATGCTCATCAGTGAATGTGTATATATAGAGATAGACAGATATATTACACACTATCTGTTGAAAAGATTGGGTCACTTAGACCTTGTTTTTGACAGAAAAGCTAATTGTGTCCATTAAAATAGATATTAAATACAGTGTAGACATGGTTAATGTTGTAAATTACTCTATTACAATGGTAGCTGAAAACAGCTGATTTTTAATATAATATATTATCTTCATAGGTGAGTAGAGGCCCTTTATCAACAATCATCACTCTTGTGATCCAATGGCAACGTTGTGTAAGATAATCTAAGCTTATCAATTTTAAGGTTAATTGATCATTGCAAAATTCTTTTGCAATAATGTTACACAGCTGCACATTTCCTCGTCCATGCAAAAAAGTTACCTCAAACCTTTGAACCTTAGTGTGTATGTTTATATACCGTCAAATAGCGGGTGGAGGAATAATGGACTTGAGATTTGTGACAAGTTGCATGTGTGCCATTATATCTATATGTAACTGTGTCAATAATTGGGCTACATGCGTAACTTTTAATGCTCAGCAAACCTCTTTAGCCACCTTTGCCCCTCTACCTCCCTTTCATCTCCCCAATGTGCACTAGCTCCACAAACCTTGGGGTGGGGGTGTTGTATGGTCACACCTAGTGGGCACTTTCCTGCTCCTGATTTATGAGAATATAGACCACGCAAAAGGAAGGGAGCTGCGGCTCTGTAATTTAGCTAGTTATGGTGCAGATTTTATCACCAAATAGACTTACCGTTGCACCCACGGGATTTGGCGTTGTACCCAGATGACTTGCCATTGCAAGGGATACTTTAATTTTAGAGGAATAGCTAAGAGGTGTAAATTCTAGATTTCTGTGTTTGGAGGACATAGCCAAATAATAACCTAGATAACCTGGAAATTAGTCAGGATCATTACCAGAGCATTGAATCCCAGCATATAACTAGTCAATATTATACATTAAATATCACAATAAGCTTGGCTCCATACTTAAAAAATATTTTATTTAATGAGATTACTTAACAGTTGTGCATCTTTCGGCAACATTAACTCACATACACAAGGTATTGAAGGCACGGCCTAAGGTGTCTGAGATGCCAAGCTTATGGTCAAGGGACATTACGTGACAGCAGTACAGACAGGGGAGGATGCAGACCCTGATGTGGGAGGGTACTCACGCTAAAAGACATACACCCTAACACTTTTTGGCTAGTGGGAGAACCTAAGCAAGATGCTTTTTAAACTCATGCAAAGCAAGATGCTGCCCCATTCTTTCTGTTCATAGCTGTTAAGCAGATTTTGGCATTTACAAGTCAGGGCACCAGAATTTTCTGTGGGAGGACAGTTTCATTTATTCCCAAGATACAGATTACAATATTAACTGAACCTACTGTTTGTGTCTTTTATTCGTCTTAAGCCCTCACTCTACCCTTTCTTACTGTCTCTCTCCTCTCGTTATCTCTTGTACTCCCTTTTCTCTTTAGCTATTCTCATTTAACACCCTTTCACCCCACCTCTTTTTCTTACCTCTACTTTTTTCATGCTGAGTGCAGGTATATGATGTCTTACCTTGGCACTCTGCATCAATTGCTCTAAAGCAGAGGTCTGAAGGAACAGACCTCACACTACCTTAATTTTGGCCCATAATTGCTGATTTCCCAGGACATGTCCAGGACACTGAAGAACCCCGGGGCAAGCTCCCAAATTCTTGGACTGCCAAAAACTATGGCAACTATGAAATAACCATTCGCTAGGAACCCTGGGTAGCAAAAACCTTCAGAGTCACACAGTCTACCATTGCACAATTGTATCCACATCCTAGTTTGCAAATTACAATATTCATGATAACAAAGCTTTTTAACCCCTTAAGGAGCAGGCTTTATATTTATTTTTGTACCCTGTGGGACCGAGGCTGTTTTAATACTTTTGTGGTGCTGTAATTTTCTCCTCACCCATTTAGTGTACCCACATGAGTTATATACTGTTTTTTTCAGAACAAGATGGGCTTTCTTCAGATACAATTATTTTGATCATAATCATCTTACTTACTATAACCAAAAACATGGGTGAAAAAATTGAAAAAACACATTTTATGAGCTTTATATATTGAAATCTTTTTTACTCAGCTAAAAAGCAAGTAAAAAACTAGCTAAATAGATTTACTACTTTGTCCTGAGTTTAGAAATAACCTATGTTTTTATGTTTTTTTGCTGTTTTTTGTAAGTTATAGGGCAATAAGTACAAGCAGTGGAATAGTAAACTTTGTAATAGTAATTCTTTTTATTATTTTTTTTTCCACACAAATTCTAATTTAGTTATAAATATACAGGTCCTGGTATATGTCACTGTCAAATAACAACCCAATGTGTGTTCAGGAACATCTCCTGAGTACAGCGATACCCACATGCATGGGTTTGGCAGGTTGTGTGGGGGCTAAACTGTAACATTTGGGACATGCGTAATTCGCTGTTTACAACATCCGGTCAAACATTTTTTTGTACCCAACTTTCAGATGGGGCAGGCTACAAGAAAGCCTGGCCTTTCTCCAAGAAGGGATTTGATCTAGCACCGTTAAGTGATTCCTCAGCCATGGAATAGACACAGGGGACACTTGTCAGTGCAAATTAGCGCAAAAAAATGGTGCAGCTAAAAACATCTAAATAGCAGTAAATGGGGAAAAAAAATACAAAAGTGGAGCAGGAAAAAAAAATATTAAAAATGGGCAGCTGTGTGGTACAGCTTGAAGCAGTTACCAAGGCAGAGTGCAGGTTCTCCAGGGCAATCTGGAGAGTAGAATGGGGTATCCTTTCTTTGCCTCCTGTTGTAGCATACCCTGCATCTTTTTGGGATTCTGCTTCTTCACTGTAGGAGGAATTTTAAAAATAAAATGAATTACCAGCGGCATGGCGCCCCCATATTTAAAAGACCTGCCGTCTTTTTTTTTTTTTACTAATAAAAACGCTCCGGGGAGCGATCTAACTGCTCCTTACAGCAACACAATCTGCGCGAAGAAAGCAATCTTTGATTGCTTTCTGAGCCGATTTAAACCCATGATGGGTAAAGGTCATGAAGGGGTTAAACTGTCAACCCTTCCTGTTGGCATCTAGTAGAGGACTGCATTGGGAGGCGGGTCCCGCGGGTCAAAAAAGTTGCGGGCAGGAGAGGGCGGTCAGACAATGTACCTGCGGGTCCCGGTAATCCAGCTCACTCCCGCAAGGCTGCCTTCGCGTTGCTCCCACACAGCGTCTCTTCTCTTGTTCCGCCCATGAACCTAGCAAAGTAATGTGACGCGATGTCAATTCACGTGACTCCGCTGGGTTCCTGGGCGGAACAAGAGAAGAGACTCTGTGTGGGAGCAACGCGAAGGCAGCCTTGCGGGAGTGCACGGTAAATCTGCGGATCAGGGAAAATCTGCGGATCAGGTAAGGGGCGGGTGGGAGCGCAACACACACATTGAGGGAGCGGGCGGGATTGGACACATAGGTTGCGGGAGTGGTCAGAATTTCAGCGGGATTAAAAACAGTCCGTGCAGGGCTCTAGCACCTAGATTAAATGATTGTTGTTGCCTTTAATACATAATTTACTCCTTCTGTGATGTTAAAAATTGGGGCACTTCTTCTTAACAAAAAGCTAGGTCATGGGGAGGAAAGACAAGGGAACTGTTTATTCACTCAGAACACCATCCTTCTCTCTCTATTAGAGTAACTACGGGCAACTGCTGAATTTGTTTAGAACTTTCCGGCCTCTAAAGCCCAGCTCCGTTTTCTCACAGGGTGCTTGCAGAGACAAGCCAACATAGTTTAAGGAAACATCTCTGTTACATTCAGCTAGCCAAAGTAAAGAGTTGTTTATTCATTATTTGTTTTTTTTCTCCTCTTTCACAGGCGGAGAGGTATGTTTGGGTTAGTAGCACATCGGCTCACTCGCAGAATGTTGCCAAAGCAAAGTATCAGTTTCTGTTTGGCGAGCCCATGGAATCCACACGTGATAATGCATCAGAAGTTGGTAAGCATCAATTTTTAATAATCCAAGTTTCTTAAAGTTTACAAAATAAGATTTTTTTTTGTGTGGTGTAATTTTACGATTTCTTTTATCTGTGTCGGATATTTAAATTGTATATAAATCACAGTGGTTATGGTTAGTGAATAAAGCTATGATCATATTGTATTGAATATGCAAAACTGAGACCTTCAATGTTAATGAAATTCATTTTATTAATATCAAAAGCAAATATTTGTATCCAGAACCGATGATTAAAATGACATATGTTTTAGTTTGAACTGGACTGAGTTTGCTTGGTGTATGAGGGACACAGCAGGCTTTCAGCTCAGAATAGTTGTGTAAAATGCTGTGCACCTTTTAGTTATGCAATTTTGAAAACTCTGGGGAATTTTTCTGCACTCTGAAATCATGATATGTTAATTGTAAACAGTTGTAGACACAAAATAGTTCTTTATGGTCTGGTTAACTCTTGATTCACTTTAATGTTCTGGTCAAGGGTTTATGGGGGATCTTGTTGCTGTACGGCAGGCAATATAAGTATAATTAATAGTATATTTAATAGTAAGTATAAGAGTATTGGTGATGGAACTAGGTGAATTCTTCAACATTATAAAACAGCGTCTTAATTTCATATTGATTTATAAAGGAATCTTACAATGTAAGGCACCTAGCATACACATGTACTATTTAACCCCTTAAGGACAATGGGCGGCCCCTAAACCCATTGAAACCAATGCATTTTGAGCCCGTACATGTACGGCCTTTGTCATTAAGGGGTTAATATGTGAAATATCTCTGAATATTAACTATATGAAATTGTTGTTTATCAGAGAATTGTTCATGATTAGTATAGAATGCTTTGCCACATGTACCGTCTTACTGGTTTAGGTACGGCTTCCTTGTGACATTTGTCACCGCTTCAAGCTGTTTATTTGGGGGTTTTTTTTGTTTTTTTTTTTGTTTTTTTTTTGCAACCAAGATCCTTGAGACAAAGCCATCTGACAGGGTAGCTGTGCATGATTGACTGCTTCTGTGTTAAGCTAAAAACAAGAAGGTACATGATTCCTGTAGGGGTATTATACTGGTGTACACAAGGCTTTAGTGTAGACACCAGCAACATTTCAAAGCCTCTACTTGTAAATAAGGGCTTTCCTATTTATTTTGGAAAAAAATAAATAATTAACTCAAACCATTACTACCATTAATAATTTAGTTATGTGTTCATTTAATTTCAACAAAAATAGCATATTTGTGCAGCTTAAATCAAAAGGATATCTACTAAATATATATATTCTAGTGACTTTGAATGAAAACAACAAAAAAAACAATATTATGTGTTTATTATTATGTTTTTGCATGCGTAGGCATTTGGTTACCAAATTATACTTGAGTGTAATAACTTCATAGTTAGAAAAGCATGTTCATGTATAAATACATGTAAGTGCAATATACGCCACTTTATGCAAATATGTTTCGAGTAAACATTGTATAGAATCTTAAAATATAATATAGTTAGTAGGCTAAATACGGCTGTTTTTTCCATGGGTCCACAGATCATTGAATCACTTATTTTTGTTGCAGACAGCAATGGTTATATTTTTAATTTGATGTATTGCCATTGGTAAAATAACGAAATAAATAAAAAATTCAAGGCAAAAAGGTGAAAAGTGTGTTCAAAGATCGCCCCTGGTATGATGTCATAGTGTTCTGTGCTTAAAGGCAGCTTCAATTTTTTTTGGAATGAAGTTTCAATTTCCATCAGTAGGGGGCATGATGAAACTTTGCAAAAATGCCTGTAGGTGTAGTTATAAATGTTGAAAATGTAAGGCTTTTTTTTAATGGACACTAAGAAAAAAGCAAACAAAACAATTATAACAAATGAAACAATAGCAGTTGCAGTTGTATATTTCATAAAGCCCAATTTGTACACATAATTTAGGGTTCATTTTTGTAAAAAATATGCAAATCTTATCATGGATGTTTTTATGTAACTAGAGTATTGAGACACAGTCTAGTATGTGGAGTAGTAAGCTACCACATAGGACAATGCACTTAATGTGAGTATCAATGTGCTGCTTCTGTCGGTTTATATTCTGTGTTCTACTGGGCTACTTGACTCCTTCTCTTTCATTGACCTGGCACAGCTAGCAGACTAGCATGATGGAAGCACTGCAGGGTTCCCAGGGGTGAGCCCAGTGTTAGTGGATATGTCCCTTGTAAATAACAGAAACAGACATACTAACGCCTTACACTTGACAGTGATGTATACCAGGAGATGTTGTGTGTGAATCTGGGATACATTGGGGTGTCTAGATTTCAAATATATATGGTTTGATGAAGTAAATTTAATTGGCCGTCTTCAAAGATGTCCCAAACAGCACATGGGGCAAAATGATCTGATTTGAAAGAAAATGATTTTGAAATAGCAAATCACTGCTTGTAATTGTTTGCCCTAAAAAACAAACAAAAAAACCCTGTAAATAATTAGTTTTTGTAGATGATAAAATGATTTTGTAAAATTAAAGTGGGAAAAAGCAGACAAATCTGCAATTGAGGTAAGGGGTAGGGAAGGGTGTATGAATGAGTGTTTGATTATCTGTGAATGACTGAATGAATATCTGTGAATGGGTATGTGAAATCAAAGAGGGTGTATTTTTTTCCTGCAAGACTGTATACTAACACACTGGCTTATAACTACACTAACACACACTCACTAATCTGGGTGCCATGTGACCATGGTGACTAGAAACTACTTCCTTGTGCCCTGGGTTTTGTGAGACAAGGGGGTAAAAACTGACCAGGGCTGCTATCGTGAATCCGGCACCCTACATTTTCCTGCAAGGCAAGGGCGAAGAAGTTAATCCACAGAAAAGTGCCGAATTCATGATGGCAGAAGATAGGCAGCGGTATGGCAGGTCTCCATGAGGTCAGAGGGAGTAGTGTATGTGAATGTGTATAGTGCTGGAGTTAGTCTGTGGACTTGTGCATACTGTTGTGTCAGAGTTAGTGTGTATGTCTATATGTGTAGTGCTAGAGGCACTGTGTATGTACATGTGTGTAAATGTTTAGTGCCAGAGTCAGTATGTCTATTGTATTGTAGTGTCAGATTCTTTGTGCAGCGCTACGGAATTTGATGGCACTATATAAAATAATAATAATTAATAATGGTGTTAGTGTGTGCATGTGTATAAAAGTGTGGTGTTGTGTATGTAACAGTATGGCCTAAGCATGACTGTATATGTCAGCATATAGTGCGTGTATTTGTGTATGGTTTTAGCATGTCTGTATATGAGTGTGGAATGTTATTGTTAAGGTGTTAGTGTTTGTGAGCATAAGAAGTTAGCATGTGTGTGTCTGTTATTGTATGGTGTTAGTGTGTGTGAGCACAAGAATGGTTAAACATACAAGCTTGAGTCTTTATAGTGTAAAATACTCCTTGTCATAAAGGGGTTAACTGCAGTACTGTACAAAGTGGTGCAGCACTGAAGAAAGGGATGTTTTATGTCATATTGCCACAATAAATGTCCTTTATGTTTATTGACCAGGGGATAAAACCATTATTGGGGTTGAGAAAAAGTTGGCCTCGAAATTTTTGGCTGGCTGCCAGATCCAAACCAGATTTGTCAACCCCAGCTCTAATGCTAGTTACATATACGAACACCATACAATAACATATGCACATCACACACAGCAACAGGAACTCAAACAGCTTTCCATCTTACCTCCCTTGGATTCTCATCTTCAGCACAGCTCAGACTTTCTATGACAGTGTCACTTAATGCACGTTACCTGACTTCATTGGGCACCTTGATTACAGAAGGAGCCTGAGTGCCGTAGCCCCGTCTTTGCATATGCTTAAGGGTGCCTCTGGGTCCAATTTTAAAACAAAACCTATAGGGGAGAATTTTCAAAGAGAACATTGAGAGAGACATGCACACAGTGCCTGTGCTCGTGCTAAACCCCTTGTCTGGCAATTTATGAACATTTGTCATTGCTTTTATCAATTTGCAACAAATGGGATCATCTTGGCAAAGAAGCCGAATCTGTATATTGAGACTTTACGTAAACTTTAATCCAGTTATTCTAAAGGGATCATGGATTAGTGCATATGTTGAAATTTGTCTGGACTGAGGAAGAATGGGCAGACTAAATGGGCCTAA
>VKOC01018428.1:0-16345 GCA_009364415.1 Spea multiplicata
CCAACTTTTTCAACTATGTATTCGAATCAGGCACAATGCCCCCAGAAATGTTCGAAGCCACAACAGTAACCACTCCAAAGCCAGACGAGGATACTTCCAGCCAATTTCCCAACTCGACACCGATTTCATTTTTTCCACCTCTCCTTCATTTATCAAAATCAAGTTGGATTTATCTCAAACAGGCAAGCACCGAATCATCACCAAACAAATAATTGATATAATCTCCACATTGAACTCATCACATGAAGACTTCTCCTCTCCCTACATGCAGAAAAAGCTTATAATAACATTAATTGGAAGTATATAGTGTCTAGACTTATAGCCTTAGATTTCCCACATCCCTTTATTAAGGGATATCATATCTTTATGATTCACCACCAACCAGAGTGTTTTTAGAAAGATTCTCCATCTCTAATGGTACCCGACAAGGGTCACCACTCATCTTTGTGCTAGCCCTAAAACCTTTAGCTATTAAAGTTTGAATGCAGGACCAGATACAGGGAATCCAATTCTCACACCCACAAACCCAATCTTTTCACAGATGACATCATTCTCACAATATCTGACCCAGCGTTGTCTATTTCTCCCCTGATGCAGCTCCATAAAGAGTATAAACAAGTCTCCTATTATAAAAACATCAACAAGTGATGGTGATTGGCATACCTCACGATGTAGAGAACATACTCAAACAATGATTTTCTTTTCATTGCTAGAGAGATTATCTCACCTACCTAGAAACAAAAAGTCCTACTCCTCCTTATTGAAAGTCCCTATATTCAAAGCATGGTCAACTGCTGGAAATTCAAACCCAGACGAAGATTTCATGTTTGCACTCCCGAAAATTATGTCCTTGTTTTGCACTAGAAGTACACAGGCATGCTCAAACACACTGTCAGGGGTGAGGTCCATACAGCTTACTGTAAGGACCCAGAGCACTCAATCATAGGTTTCAGGAGTTGTAGCGCAGTAGCAGAGTCGGACAGGGCCTGGTGCAGGGCAACTGCACTCTCCCGTGTGTTAAGCACCTAGGGTTGTGCAACCACATACCATGGCCCTGACAGGGCTGCAGATGTTGTCCAGTACAAAACAAAACCTGTTGATATCCTGCAGGCACCTTAGAGCAGGCATGAGAGGTAGCACTACAGAGAAAAATGCAGGATTCTGCAGGCTGAGATGAGGGAGGCTAAACAAGGCTAGAGAAGCATAAGCAAGGGGACTCTGCGAGCAAGGAGGACGGAACAAGCAAGTGGGACTAGGCAAGAAACAGGGAGACCAAGCAAGAAACATAGCAAGAGAGAAATACATGGGAAACTCAATAAAGCATAACCAGCAAAGCCGAACATAACTAAGAATACACAGAACACAAATTATAAACATAACCAGACAAGACATACATGGTACAGGGAACAACAAAGGACAGGGAGCAAGGCAAGGAACACAAGAGAAGAACTGAGGAGCCGAGAACCTCAAATGCTTCTCCTTTAAGCAAGGATAGGATTGTTAACTCTGACATGGAGAGAGGAGAAAGGAACCAAGATCCTCAGATATTTCCGGGAAAAGAGGGCAAAGGTAACATAAAATACTGACAGACATAAATACAGGACTAGCCTAGGACTATGAGATAAAAATTGGGGATTTAGTCACATCAGATGGCCATTGTATTCTTAGCCAACCACTACACCATAGTACTCCAATCTTAGGTGGGTCCTAGCGCTAAACCCTGCCTACTGAATTTCTAATAAGCTAAAACTAAACATTGAATCTAAACACAGAACAGAGATAAAGACATGCATTTACAAATGACAAACATAACAAATGGATGAGGCACAATGGATAAAGAAAACAGAAGCTGAAGCTAAGAGCAGGACCGAAATACAAGAATCGGAAGTTAATGGCAAAGTATAAGGAATTCCAGGAATGTATTATAACAAACAAGCATAAAGCATAACACTGAAGGAAACACAACATAGGTGGAACTGTAGCGAGACAGGGGAACTGTAGCAGGACAGGGAAAACCAGAGATAAGCAGTTCTGCAGCCTAGATGGAGCCTGACACATACACACACAAAAGTAAGCATATATTCTCACACACACAGAAGTACACATCCATGCTCAAACACACACAGAAGTACACATCCTTGCTCACACACACAGAAGTGCACATCCATGCTCAAACACAACAGAAGTATACATCCATGCTCAATCACACACAGAAATACACATGCATGCTCACACACACGTACAATTACACATCCATTCTCACACACACAAGTACACATCCATGCATACACATATACATACATCCTACCCACTGCCCCTCTGCTCTGTCTTGCCCCACGGGGACAGAGAAAAAGAATAGAAAAAAAAATGACAGTGGAAGGGATATAAAGACAAATGAAAGACATAAAATGGGAGTTATAAAAGAAAGGGTTAAAAGATGGAAAAAGGAAAAAGAGGGAGAAAGGTAAAAAAAGAAAGTGAGAGATAAAAAGGGAAAATAAAATGAGTAGAGAGACATAAAAGGGGTAAAGGCAGGAGGGAGGAGAGAAAAAAGGATGATTGTGGGAGATAAGAGAGGAAGAGATGTAAAAAGAGAGAAGAAAGATGAATGACAAATAGACTAAGAAAGAGAGAGGAAAGACACATGCAACCAATTCCAAATTCCTTATATGGATGGAAGACAACAGGTGTCTCTTCCATGTCTGTTGGACCACAGATTCAAGGAGCCTTAGCCATTATTTTATCAAAGGGATATGTGATAGCAGGAAAGTGCCTGTGGAATGCTGTACTGTTGGTATGATATTGTTTTTTTTTAATGTATGAATTTTTTTTATGATTCTCCCCTTTTAAATCAATGTGTTGACTTCCAAGAAATCTCTCACTTAAACATTGCATTACCACCAAAGTTTTTTATACTAGTATATTCATAAGAGTTCTTTGGGTCTAAAAGGTTTAAGTGAGATATGTAAACATATTGCAAAATGCAGTAGTACATATTTGCCTTATTTTCCTTAGTGAATTTCATACAATTTTAAAAATATTTGAAATAATATTGTTGCCTATCATGTGAGAACATCGGTAATATGACATATGCTGGCATTTTCCCAGATCCTAAAATCATCTAGAGACAAAGCCAAACAATGTTATTTAGCCATATAGTACATGCTTTAGGAAAAATGTATATAAATATTCCCACAGACTTTGTAAATCAAAATTTTGCTTCAATTACATCTAAATGCCTATACCCTCTATAAATAAAACACTACGTGTTATATAAGATGATTAGTTAGAAAAAAAAATCTTAAAAATCGTACATTCTTGTACCCTTCTAGAGCCCTTTACACATAGCTCTGGGTAACAGAAATCAGTCATAGACCAAAACTCTGCCACCAACTGGCTGGTAATGGCCAAAATACAAGAAACATTAAACACTCTGCAGGCCAGTAAAGCTCATGGACCAGGTGGGATTCACCCTCTGAATACAGCTGTCTGCTGCATCTTTAGGTTTCATCCTAGGCGCCATCTACAGGAACAGGACTGGCACATGAAAGTAGAGTCTGTGAAGACTGGCAGATGTCAGGAATGAAGTCCAAAGCCAGGGTCAAAACCACAAAACCACTCCTGGTTATAAAGACCCTTAATTAACTGACAGGCAAGACAAAGATCAATACAAATATCTTTTTGGAGGTTTCTTTATAAATCATACCTTCCAGACAACGTGTGGGCATGCCTTGAGATTGGAGTAAAGGACCTTTTGTCTTAAACATAGAAAAAGTTTCTTTGCTGTTATGGTGGTCAAATTGTGGAATAGATTGTGATCTGCAGTTGTTTTGGCCAATTCAATCAATATATTCAAAAAACGTTAAGATTTTTTTGTAGATCTGAAATGCATGCAGAGTTATCACAAATAAAAGTTAATGTTCGTCCAGGATTAGTCAAGAAGGAATCTCTTTCCCTTTGAGATGGGTAACATGTGTCTGTGGAATAGTTGAACTTGATGTCTTTTTTTTCAATCTAATTAGCCAATGTAACTATGTAACTGATTAACTAGTACTAGTTGTGGCATTGAAGAACTGGTTAATTTTTATTGTTCTTTTCTGACTTTATTACACCTGCAAAAAGAAAAAAAGGCCCTTGATGTCAAAAGTTCTACTTTTGGTGACCATTGGGCCATTAACCAACATTGTGGCGGCACATATTTTTCCCTGTGGGAGGCCAGGTGATTTTTTTGTATTGCTATGGTTACATTTAAGAGACAGTTCTATTAACAGATTACACTTATGCTAACTAGGGGATTGTATATTTTTTCAGGATAAATAGCTATGCCTGGATGCCTAGTTTAGGACAAACCATGCATCACATAGATACAGTATTAAAATTATAAGAAAGAAACAAAAATTGAATTGATCATCCTTTATTTTGCCATAAATTCTAAACTACTAAAAGTAACTAGAATGTTTAAAAGCTCCCATTCCTTTAGTAAATCATTGCAATATATTTGGTTGTATATAGATGATTGCACATGCTATCCATTCCAAACTGAAATAGATAAAGGGTTAATTGAAAAGATTTGTTAGATTTATCAGGCCTACTGCAAATGTAATTTGAGAAGTGGCCTATGGGAACTAGGGCTTATTAAAGCTTTTCTGTATTCAATCATCATATATATATCACCAAGGAAAGGAACTGGAAGGAATAATTATTTAACGTTCAATAACAATAATTCATTGAGGCTCATGTTTGACTAGAATAAAAATGGCAGATGTTATTTTCATTTCTTATTCCTCTGTATTGTAAAGAAACGCTTATGTGGGAAATGGGATTTTACTGTAACATTTTCAC
Source organism: Spea multiplicata (assembly GCA_009364415.1). Classification (NCBI taxonomy): domain Eukaryota; kingdom Metazoa; phylum Chordata; class Amphibia; order Anura; family Pelobatidae; genus Spea; species Spea multiplicata. Next base: position 4,843 of record VKOC01018428.1, read on the forward strand.
AGACTACTATGGCTAAAACTACCCATATGACACATCTGTTTTAAAGATGTTACCTCTTTCTTCAGGCACATTTAGCATTTACAGTCCACAGACAAATGTTACTGCTCCTCCGTGTGGAGAAGTCATCTACCTACTAATATTTTACAAAATGCTCTCAAGTAGAAAGAGTCTGTGATACACACACACACATATATATATATACATATAAAAGCCGCTTAACACAACTGATCACTGATAACTATTATGTCATATCCCGGTGTCAGTAAACAGTATGATGGACAGTGTTCATGGACAGTGTGTTAATGTATTGTTTGAGTGTCAATGGATGGTGTTAGACTGTGTGTCAACGTATTGTGTTAGACTGTGTGTTTGCACAGTATCATTGTTGCCTGGGGTGCTACTTGGTCTAGGACCGGCCCTGGCTATAGTATCCTTTTGAGGACCAAAACATTGGCACTTGTGCTGTAATGAAATAAACCACGACAGTAAGGGCTGAGTAAAAATGCTTATTATGGCACCTGTACTGTGGAGTGCTGCCTGAAACCATAGGTTAGAATGGCTATAAATAGCAAGAAATAGCACAGAATCTAATATTTTATCTTATTTTAGCTTAACAATTACTAAAGTGTTCTGATGCATCAGTCTTTTTGCATATGGATGAGTTCCATGTTTATATTTGTATTTGCACAATGTTAAAAATAAGGCTAGTGGGAAATATTGTGTTATTTCTAACTATTTCATGGCTAAGGGCCATGTTTCCAATGTGATGCACAACCTAAAAGACAATGAACTTCTAAACCTATACCAACAACACTAATTTAAAAACACCTATTCTCCAATATAGCATTATTGGGGTGCCTCTGTGAAGCAGTATTATAGTAAAATATCCATGTCATTTCTTTTAAGACAAAACTGATTGCATACCAAAATGTGCAGTTTTATTAATCTATTTTTCTCTTCTTTTTTTTGCTAGCTTTCATTTATTTGGGTGAATAAAACTTAAAATAAAAAGTAAACTAACATAAAATAAAAGGTACAGAACGTAAAATATTGTTGCACATAAGCAACATTGAAGTGAGTGTGTGCTGTGGTTTCATGGAAGTTTAAGAAATACAATGTATTCTGTTCGCTTCCAAGATTTTGAGTTTTTCAAATAATTAACAGTGTCTGGTGATATGGATTATTTTGTCTAGATTTATAGCACTTTATATAACCAGTTATTAATAACTTAGTGGCTCTTGAATAAATTAAGTCTCTTAGCGGTATCTAGTATACCCCACTCCAACTGAATTAGAGTTTTTCAACTAAAATTTTGTTTCAGGTTTCTCGAGTAAAAAATAAATACAGAGCTACTGACAAACTGAAAACGTTTAAAAATCTTATCAGGAAATGGAAAAAATATGGAATTGTGCTATGTACATTTAAAAATGTACACTATATGACCAAATGTATCACGACACCCATCCCAATTATTGAGTTAAAGTGTTTTATAGCCATACCCATTGGTAGCAGACATATAAAATCAAGCATTGAAGCATTTGTTCCCTACTAGACCTGTCCCACCCCTCTTTAAGTGTTACTATTGTATTGTATCTAGGGGCAATGACAGCTCAGCCACAAAGTGGTAGACCACACATACTCATACAGCGGGGCTGTCAAGTGCTGAAGTGTGTAGCACATAAAAGTCAAAAGACCTCTGTAGCATATCTCACAAAACTGCCTCTGGAAGCAACATAAGCGCAAGTTGAAGATCACTATGTGCCAAACATCGGCAGGAGTGTTGTAAAGCACACCTCCAGTTGACTCTGGAGCAGAGGAAAGGTGTTCTTTGGAGTGGTGAACCACACTTCACAGACGAATCTGGGTTTGGTGGATTCCAGGAGAACACTACCTACCAGAATAACTGTAAAATTTGGTGGAGGAAGGGTTTGGGTGTTTCTTCAAGGTTTGGCTGGGCCCCTTAGTTCCAGAGAAGGATAATGTTAATGCTAACACATTAGGCATTTAAGACAATTATAGGCTTCCAACTTGTGGCACCAATTTGGGGGAAGGCCCTTTCTTTTTCCATCATGACTGTGGCGCTGATCACAAGGAAACATCCATAAAGACATGAACACCTTTGGGATGAATTGTTATGCCACTTGTAAGCCAGCATCAGTACCTGACCCTACAAATGTTAGTTTGGCAGAATGAGCACATATTTTTACAGGCACACACCAAAATCTTGTGGGAAGTCTTCCCAGAAGAGTGGAGGCTGTTATAACTGCAGAAGATGGGCTAACTCCGTATTGACACATGGCTTTAGAATGAGGTATCCAACAAGCTTCTATAGGTGTTATGGTCAGGTGTCCACATACTTTTGGTCATACAGTGTACCTTCATAGCAGAAATACATATATTAATAAGTAAGCCTTATGTTCATCATCATCCGTAAGCATTAACTGGTTTGCATGCTATAATGATTAATATTTAGGGTCCAAACATTACCTTTATAAGTAAAGCCCTTCTGGTATTCTTTTATAACATGTCATTATTAATTTATTTTCTCCATAAGTAAGTCTACATTACCTCATTGTGTCTACAGCCTATTGCAATACTACTACTTTTCTTTGATATAGGAAAATAATTACCCCTCTACCTGAATCAATAATCATCCTTCTTTATTTTAAAGTGTAAATTATGTTTGTATGTCTATAATAGATGTAATATGGGTGTTCAATATGCATTTCAGTATACATGTACCATTTATTGATATTACAATATATATATATATATATAGATATATAATATTCATTGGTATTTAGTCAACAGATGTGCTACAAAGAAATAACCTGAAGTGGTAGTCATTTTTTAAAAACATCAGATATATATGTCTCCGACACTCTGATGTGAGCATAATCAAATCAAATTGTTCACTCAATCAATCATCAACTGGCTTCCTTCGTCACAAAAAGTTTATAATACCTCTCCAATGTTGGTACTAATTGTGCATCTCGGTTAATATACTCAATTAACTTTTGACCTTTAGGTTTCACGTGGCTAAAAATTATCATAATTGCCAGTACCATCTTTGGCAAATGTTGAGTTGATTGACTACAGGCTTAAGACCTGTTTAATGTAACTTGGAAGGCACTGATTAGTTAAACAGATGCTATACCTTTTACAGGACTTGGAGAAAGACTTAAGTAAAACTTAGCATTACAATCACCATGCAAACTATCACTATGTCTCAGCATGAATCTAAGATGCTGAAGGTGAAATAATCAAATAATATAATTAAAGAATATTAAACAATGACCTCCCTTACAACTAAGCACCTGTCTAGTTGGGCCATACTAAATGTCTAGGTGCCATAGGTAAATTAAAATTTTGGTCTTTCCCATACCACTTTGAGTACCACCTTTGACAAAGACACAAACCTTGTTATTGTTTTATTGCGTTTTTGGATGGCATAAAATCTAAGCCAAAAAACAACCTTTAATATTAATTACTTTAAAAATAAAAACCTGATACTCCATTTGTGCTGGTGAAGAATCATACAGATCCATCTCGTAGGTCCCTGAAGTCTCTTAGGTTTCCTGAGGAAAAATGTTGTATAGGTTTGATGAATTAAAAAATTGAAATAATATAAGGGGATTAAATTTAAAAAGCCAAATAAGTGATATAAAAGTAACATGGCATGGTAAGTCTAAGTTCTTTTTAGCACACTGCAATGGTATGTACTGTGATTGCGGTGGAGATGAAAAGATGCATAATTGCATGAGGAATTATAAAGTGTTCAGTTTAGATGTGTATTCGTATGTTATTTTTTAAATTAAAATTAAAACCTATATGAAGCTCAGCATATATGGTCACTTATGCACCTATGTATTCAGGTGAAAACATTTAACATAAACGTTTGGGTTCTGCCAATGCAAAATACATATTTTGGTACTGCATGTTCATGTTTAAACCTAGAGCCATCACATTTTAGTTTAGTTTCCCAATATACCGGTAAATCATACTTCAATTCATAATGAATTTATTAAATGGATGATTTTATTTACCAATATCAATTCATAGGCTTAACAGTACGCATTATTTAGCAGCTGTCTCTAAAGCTATTTACCAAAACTTCAGATCCTTATGTAGGTTTTTCAAAACATCCCATTACTATTATTATTATACATAAGAATATCATCCTTATGGAAGTGAAGAATAATTTTAAATACTTGTATTAAGTTGAATCCCTCGGGCACACTTCAAAAATGGAATATCCATATGGATATAATTCTTCAAGAAATAAAAAAGGTAAATTCTGAAAACATTTTAAGAAAGCCTTTGATGTAGTTACTATGATTTTTCTCTGTAAAAACCATATGTGTTCTGATGCTGACCTTATTAACGATTTTTGTAGTTGCATGTTTTTCTCCTCTTGTCATTCTTGTGCTATGGAAAGTCGATAGAAAATAAATATTATGCAAATTAATAATTTAACCTTTGGATAAGCCTTGATGTTTTAAGATGTTTTAAGTATTAAGATGTATTGCATAGTTGAATTATGGATTTAGAATAATGTACATAGTTAGAACTGAGAGTAACCATGAGCAACATCAATCATCACTCAAAATCAAAGTTAAAGGTTAAGTATCAAAATACCCTGTATTTCAAGCATCCATTAATAAATGTAATTAAGAAATATGATTAATTTGAAATCTATTCCTATGCATGACCACAAAATAGATATTGCAATTTTATATTTGAATTAAAGTATGTTATAATATTCATTACAACATTACAATATTTTACTGCAGTCCATTACTATTCATACTATCAAAATTAGAGATATTTTCATTTTTTTTATTACCAAGGGTAACTATAGGTCCTAACTAACAAAAGTATTTAATCTGTAACAGTCATGATATCAATATTTATAAATCCTAAAAATGCGTAGGAAAAAAAAGAATCACACAGAACACCTTTATTAAACCTTCCCCTGCTAAAACGGTGTCTTTTGGGCGCTCCTAGTGGGTGGGTTACGTGTGTATAGGTGTTGGGCTTGTGCGCTAGCCCCACACACCTCCCCGGTGCGGGGAACTCTGACAGCCGGGGAAGGTCTGTGCAATGGACACAGACAACCCCCGTTGCTAACCGAAATTCCTCCTGGCTGCAGCGGAAGTTGTCTACGCGAATCACGTAGAGCTCTACACGCTGCCCGGACTAAGGCACCGGGGACTCAGAAGCACTGGTAAGTTGGGGGCATAACACAGGAGGATCCAGGTCCCCTGCATCGCTGCGGGGGATCTGGATCTTAGTCTGATAGCCAGACCTATTTGAGGTCTGATTATAAGACGACCCTGATTATAAGACGAGGGGTGGGGTATTTTTCAGAGCATTTGCAATGGAAAAAACCTTGTCTTATAATCCAGCAAATACAGTAATTCATAAATTCAGCATAAAGACTGCAAAATCTTGTTGAAAGCCTTCCCAAAATAGTGGTGGGGGAACTGGTTTTGGAACCAAGCTAATGCGGGTGTGATAGTCAAGTGTCCACGCACTTTTCTTCATAAATACAAACAAAAGAGAATGCTTTTAGAACAACGATATTTCATCATAGATCTTGTTTTGTGCAGTAATTATTCTTAGTAGAACCAGGATATGATGTCATAATCATCCAAAGGAGCAGGTAATTTGTAAATTAAAAAACCTCTCACCAGGTTCCACAAAGAAGGTGTCTTGAAATGTTGGTCTGCATTGCTAAGCAACAACACTTTCTCCTGCAGGAAAGGCTAGGCAGTCTCTTATATAATGCATAGTTCAATCACAGAGTTTCCTTTCAAGAATTCATATATGCTTTAAAAAAGGACCAAACAAGCTCTAGTCGGTTAAAATGAATAATATACTTACTCGTGTATTTAATACTATTCAATTTAAATACTTTTTACAGGCTTTGGAAGATATTGATGTATTCATATGCTTTAAATTATTTAAAGAAACTAAAATCGATCTTTCTATATTACTTTTTGAAGTTCTGCAAACTTATATATTCAATAATGTTAACTATTAAATTAAATTTCATTTACCAAATACGTACTTGAAAGGAGTACAATAAGAAACAAGAAATCCATCTTATACAGAGCAACTAATAGCTAGTTAAGGGAAATTCCAAAATTTCTACACAGTAATCATGTTGGGATTTGGTTCAAAGAAAGTATTACGTGCACACTGAATCAAAAAGGAAAAGAAATGTGATAGGCTTGTTACAAACGTAATTGTAGCAATATGTACGGTAAGTGTAACAGGACACGGCCCTGTTCATAAATGATTATTCTTTTGTCATTAATATGTTTTTATGTTTAAATTACCATCCTTTCATATAGTTGGTTAAAGTTATGACCCACACCCAACAACCGCTCCCTTACTCACATGAGCCCCTCGGTGCTTACGTGACCACCCTCAAGTCCCCTCATTAGAACAATACGCACCTTCCTGATTTGTTACCCCATGTCCCACTTGCCCAGGTTTGAAATTTATACTTCTCCTGCCTTTTTAGCTTAGTTTTTCTGCCTTCCCACATCCTACAAATTCAAAGGTAAGAATATACACTAGTGATTTATGGCCTGGCAAATATGGTACTTTTTGCTAGCATTGCACATGAAACTCAAGGGACTTTCCAACAGTTCTTGTTTATAAGAGGATGTTCTACATTCTAATATTATTGAGATTATATTTCCCCTTCAGTTAAATTGTAAAACATAAACATAACAAGCTTCATATTGGGCCAAACATGCATTCATATTTCTTGGCTATTCATATTGCTCACCTTTGTTCTGGGAAGATTATTCTGGAACACGATACGGCAACTACAATCCAAAACAGATCTGTTCTAACAAGTGACACATGAAATGTTTTGTTTTTTTAAATACAAATTTCACTTTTCACCTTAAAATTATTATTTAGGTATTTAAAATTCAGACGATTGCCAGATCGCTTTCATACATGACAATATACATTTTATGACAAATTTTATTCTACTATTCATACATGCAGCCGAAAACATATTTGGTAGACAACACGCTCAATGTGCTCTTTCTAGTTTGGTTTAACACACATTTATTGAGAGAAAAGACATAGAAAACTCAACTCCCTGCATAAAATCAATATTTTACTGATTATTAAAACAGAGGAGTATATAATAAATATATAAATATATTATATATATATAATTTACTTTATGAAAGTATACAAGGGGAGTGGTACAAACATGTGAAAGCCAAATATGGTCAGAGTGACATAACTCGTATTGGAAACCGGAAGGTTTGAAAGGATGGACACCACAAAAATGAATATGGACCTCTCAGTTGCATTGAAGTGCATATGATGACGGGAGTCTCACTTTAAAAAAATGTGATTCATAAGACCAGGACACCTTTTTCCATTGCTATGTGGTCCAGTACTTATGCTCACGTGCCCATTGTGGGCTCTTTAGCCTGCGGGGTCAGCACGGGCACCGTGACTGATCTGCGGCTACGCAGCCCCATACGTAACAGACTACAAGCTTTGTGTGTTCTGACACTTTTCTATCAGAACCAGCATTAACTTATTCATGCAATTTGAGCTACAGTAGCTCATCTGTTGGATTTGACCACACAGGCCAGCCCCCCCCCCAGGTGCATCAATTAACCTTGGCCGCCCGTGACCCTGTCCTTCCTTGGACCATTTTTGATAAGTACTGACAATGCAGACTGGGAACACCCCACAAAAGCTGCAGTTTTGGAGATTCTCTGACCCAGTTTTCTAGCCATTACAATTTGGCCCTTGTCAAAATCACTCAGATCCTAACGCCTATTTTTCCTGCTTCTAACACATAAACTTTGAGGATGAGATGTTCACTTCCTACTATATCCCATCCACTTACAGCTGCCATGATCACAAGATTATCAGTGTTATTCACTTCACCTGTCATATTGTTATGGCTGCTTGGTGTATGTATGTATATGTATAGGTATATACACTCCTTGTAGGCAAACAAGAAATCAATGATTTCAGTAAGCTGAAATGTAGATTTCTTGGTATACCTGCTTTTTACTACAGTAAATAATGTCTCAATATTCCTGAACACCTTATCTTAGGAAAGACATTAACTTTCCAGGTTGTACTTTCTGAACCTATTCTAAAGAAGGATATCATAGCACTAGAAAGGGTGCAGAGGCGGGCTACAAAATTAATAAAAGAAATGGAGCACTATAGTTATGAAGAAAGGTTAACCGTTAATATTCGGGGATATAATCTTTAATTATGGGGAAACAGCTTATTGATCCAAGGAGAAATCTGACTGCCATTTTGGGGTCAAGAAGGAATTTTTTTCCCTGGTTAGTGCAAAATTGGAAAGAGCGAAACCGGGGTTTTTTTTGCCTTCTTTTGGATCAACAGCAACAAATATAACAGGTATAGGAAAGGCTGAACTTGATGGACGCATGTCTTTTTTCAGCCTATATAACTATGTAACTATGTAACATACCTGGAAATTGAAGATTTGACACACACTGGTGCAAAAACCTTTTTATTATGGTGTAGAACTTTGCCCATGCTAGTCCTTTTTATTACCTATAACCTGAACACTGAAACCAGAGCTACATCCCATTCATAACCCACATTTTTCAGACCGAGGTTACACCAGCCAATTAATTCTCAATACCAGGTATGGTACTAGCAGGTAGTTTCCATGACACATTGTGTATACAATAAGATGTATGTTCTCAGGGCAGTGCATGAACAATATGAATAGTTCTTAATTGCTACAAATGCATATACTTTTCCTTCTTTGGCAATGTCAAATGATCCCTCTAATACTTATTTATAAAATCTCATGCTATCCAATTGTGAGACAGCTGGAGATATTCTAATATATTTGTTACTAAAGTCTAAGAGGGATTGTCATCAAGAAAAATTCCCATTTCATGAATATACATCTCACAAAAAGTACAATAAGTACCTTTCTCCTTTTTGTATTTTCCTCACTGCTTTCGGAGGGAATCTTTCCGATCTGTTTACACATCTGTTTACACATATTGTAATCATTACACTGCAATTCTAGTCTAATGAGTCCTGGCTTCCAGACAGCTCAACCATGATATGTATAATTGTGGACTTTGACAGTATCGTTTGGTAGAAAGATTTACTCCCATCTGCTTGTATATGGAGGAAAATGATCAGTCACGCTCCTTTAAATCCACTTTCTGAATCCCAGTATACATGGATTTGTAAAATAGCTGTATGATTCCTGTCATTTTCCAGCAGTTCTAGAACAAATCATCTTTGTAGATGATAAAATGATTACTAATTTGAGATACAAAATGAGAAATCTAAACTGTAAATTAAGTCAATATTTATAAAATACCAATGAGGTTAAATTAGGTATACATTCAAATGTATATTATGAAAAAAGCAAAATTTGTCTTATGGACAATAGTCACCCCTTACAAAAGTTTTGCAGAAGTTTTTGATTCTGTGAAAATAATTTTCAACAGCATCAGCAATTAATCATCAAAACAGACAAATCGCCATATGAAAAACGGTTACACTAAAACATAACAAGTCTAAATGTATAAATTTAGTCCCTATTTACGAAATATTACATTAGTGTATACTTACAAAGGTGGGACTGATAATTACAGATATTTAATCTTTCCACAACAATAAAAATCTTTGAGTTTCCGTTGGATATCCTTCTCCAGTTGACAGTTAAACAAAATATTAATGAACCATGAAAGAAGAAAACGCCATGTACAATGTTCACATTTACATGGTTTGTAGATGGTTGTAGATATTATATATTTATTACACGCACACACTTATTCAACTTAAACGAGCAGCAGACATATATATGTGATGAAGCATGAAAAGGAGCTAAAGTCTTTGTCCCTTTATCAAAGATCCTTTTCAATCATTTCATTGTGTCAATGCACTCTCTAGGTCATACGCAGCATTTGGAATATGTCAGCATTTGGAATAGCACAAATAGGCCAAAATATGTATTCTACAGTATCACAGATTCATACTCCCTCTGCAGTCCATAGTCATGGATCTGAGCTCCACACAGAACACAAAATGTTGTTTTGGTTTGTTTTTGCGGGAGTGCTGCAGTAGGTCAGAACCCTCCTAGATTGAATGCCTTTATCTTTAAAAAGTCAATCTTGTTGATAAACGCAGCTGTGTCTGCTTTATTTGAGAAAACACACATGCAGTTACTATCTAATTCTACTTACATGCTTACTTTACTTCCCTTGCAGCTGTCATCATTTCCCATTTTCTCTAAGTGAGATTCTAGAAGATATGACCAAAAGGATAGACAGACTTATCTTCAAATGTGTATATGGTGTTATGCACATTTGTGCTCTAATATCAAATTCTAAAACAATTTATTTCCGGAAACATTATTCTATACTGACAGATTTCATCTGAAACAAACAAAAAAAAATGTTTACATTGCCCGAGAAAACACACTACAATTCATAACTAAAAACTAGCTGCCACGGTAGCACCTTGTTAAGGAAACTTGTATTTCCATACATTAAGATGGCTAATTTGCTATAAGATATATAGACACATTTTCATCATATGGATTCTACTAGCAAACCTCTTAGTTATTTATCTGACAGAATACAAACATAAGCTATAAATATATCGCATGGTGGGCTGTTGGTAGGGACCTGCAACGACCACTTAGTTTTCAAGTAATTCAAGTTAAAAATGTAAAAATAATTAGAATTTCACCTCTGTAACAGTATTTTTGATAGTAAATTATTATTAGTAGTAATTATCAGTAGTTTTTGTGTTTTTTTTCTTTGGGGTTCTATTCACTTTTCTAGATTTTGTGTTTTTTTAAAAAAAAATAACTTGCTTGTTTCCAGTTTTACAAAAAGTTTTCTATATTCTAAAGTAACAGTGACACCCAGTGGCTTGTTCATCAAGTTTTTGTATGTTATAATGCAGATAGAGTCCTTTATATAATATGCTCTGTCAATTTATTTAAGGGAAAACTGTAAAAGTTAATCCAGGCTTTATTTGACCACTCAAGTTTGTCAGTAGACTTGGGCGCCGATGGAACATTTGTGTTTGTTTTCGGGGGAAAACATTGTCTTTGTAGACAACATAATTGTAATTATTATTATCCTGTTGCCATGGAAACAAGAAATAAACGCATAGAAAAAGTTGAATTAAAACGGCGAGACTGTCCTCCTCTTAGTGTAGTTAAAACGCTGCGGGGTGAACGAATAAACAAACATTTTCGTATTGCGCACATTCGTTTTTTGCTTCTTTTGTGCAATGTTCTTTTGTTCGTTCGTCATAGAACGAACTGGGGAAACTATAAATTTTGCCATGAAAACATACTCGTCCGAAAATGAAGTGCAAGTCTATTTGTCAGCACATTGATTAACTGAACCAGAAATGTAAAAAACAATATGCCATGAATCTCAAATGGAGTGAAGCACAGAAGGCACAGCATGGTACTATACCTGGT
>VKOC01018429.1:0-14694 GCA_009364415.1 Spea multiplicata
CGTAGTTGCAGGAAGAGCCAGAGTCAGGAAACCAGAGAAACACAGGAAGCCGTTTAGCAGACCAGGGTCGATACCGGGAGGACAGGAACGAAGCAAATATAACAGGTATATAAATCACGGAGGAGCTCAGGAAATACGGACAGGACCAGTATAACTGAGCACTGTGGATACTGTGCTCGAGGTTTAAATAGCCCGGGGGGGCGTTCCCTGACGTCCGGGACGTGATCGCGTCCTGCGTCGCCATAGCGACGCGGCAGAATCCAGCCGGCGGTCCGCTTCATAAATATTCATGAAGCGGCCGCGTGCGCGAGCGGCTGCTTCCAGTGCGAGTGTGCGGTGCCGGCGTTTCTGCCGGGGAAGAGGAGAGGACGGTCCGGAGCTGATTAAGGTAAGTGCCTTACAGGATCCCCCCGCAAGACGCGACCTCCGGGGGCGAGGATGGCCTGGCTTGAGAGGATGCAATCTATGAAATCTTTGAACACATAAGGGAGCATGAACTTGACTTGCAGGTTCCCAGGTCCTTTCTTCTGGGCTATATCCCTTCCATTGAATAAGGTATTCTAGATGCCCTCGATGGATCCTGGAATCTACCACTCTTTGTACCACGTATTCTTCAACTCCGTCGATGACCACTGGGGCAGGAGGCGGAGGTACTCGGTCAGGAAAAGGGTTGGCCACCCAGGGTTTGATCAGCGACACATGGAAGACCGGATGAATCCGACAGGTAGAGGGAAGTTTCAATTGCACTGTCACTGGGTTGATGATTTTTGTGATGCTGTATGGGCCAATGAACTTAGGTCCCAATTTCTTAGAAGGAATCTGTAAGCGCAAATGACTTGTGGACAGCCAAACCTTGTCGCCGCAGTGGTAAGTAGGGGGACTGGAACGATGGCGATCTGCATATAATTTGTAGGCCTTTCTAGCCTTGATTAAATTTTGCTTCAGGACATGAAATTGTCTGGTTAGCACAGTGACTCGATCCGAAATCCCGGAAATCGTGGGTTCCGTAGGCAGACCAGGAATCATGATAGGGTGGTAAGCATAGTTTGCGAAGAATGGAGACATCTTTATAGATCGCTGTTTTTGATTGTTGTAGGTGAACTCTGCGGAAGGGAGGAATTGAAGCCAATCATTCTGAAGGTGCGTGGTGTAACATCTCAAATAATGTTCTAATATCTGATTTAGACGTTCGGTCTGACCGTTGGTTTGCGGATGAAAGGCCGTGGACAGAGTGGGACGAATGTGAAGCTTGCGGCAGAACACCTTCCAGAAACGAGATGTGAATTGTACTCCACGGTCTGAAGTAATCGTTCGTGGTAATCCATGAAGCCGAAACACTGTATCCAGGAACAAGGTGGCTGTAGTGGAAGCGGAGGGAATGCCAATGGTGGGAATAAAGTGTGCCATTTTTGTGAATCTATCGATCACCACCATGATTGTGTCGTGTTTCTTGGAGGGTGGTAGATCGACAATAAAGTCCATCGAAATTTCAGACCAGGGAGCCGAAGGAGTGGGTAATGGGCGGAGGAGGCCCATTGGTCTTTTACGTAGGGTCTTGGTACGAGCGCAGGTGGTACATGAACGGACAAACGAGGTCACATCTTTGTCTAGCGAAGGCCACCAGAATTGGCGTCGAACGAGGTCTGTGGTCTTCTTAATGCCCCCATGTCCGGAGAGGAGAGAATCGTGGCATGTGTGTAGAACCTTTAAACGAGCTGGGGTCGGTACAAATATCTTATCACGGTAGTATAGTAGATTTCGGGTACGACGAATAGGAGGATTAGTTCTCGGGACTACGGCTCTGCGGGATAAGGAGCGAATAAAGTCCATGAGGGATGGTCGGTGTGTGAGGAAGAGACTGGAAGGAAGAATAGTATCCGGTTGAGTCTCGGGACCACTTGATACTGTAGGTAACCGAGATAAGGCGTCTGCTTTGGTATTGCGGGATCCAGGGCGATATGTAATATGTAGATTAAATCTCGTGAAGAAGAGAGCCCACCGAGCCTGCCTAGGGCATAGACGTCGTGCGGAGCGAAGATACTCCAGGTTCCGGTGGTCGGTATATACCGTTACTGGATGTTGAGTCCCTTCCAGCAGGTGACGCCAGGTGTCCAAGGCTTGTTTGATGGCCAGTAGTTCTCTGTCCCCCACACTATAGTTCATCTCGGCCGGTGTGAGTTTACGCGAGTAATAGGCCACAGGATGCAAATTTTGTTTCTCCCCATGTCTTTGGGACAGGACTGCTCCTACCGCTAGATCCGAAGCATCCACCTCCAAGTAGAACGGTTCCGCCACCATGGGTTGAATAAGGATGGGAGCAGTGGTAAAGTGTTGCTTGAGAGCATCGAACGCATTCTGTGCCTCTGGTGTCCAGGCAAAACGGGAGTATTGACGAGTCAACTTGGTGATGGGTGCAATAACGTGAGAGAAATTCCTGATAAATTTGCGATAGTAGTTCGCAAAACCAATAAAACGTTGGACCCCTTTTTTATCAGAAGGTACTGGCCACTCCATGATAGCTGACACCTTTTTAGGATCCATCTGCAGGTTTCCAGGCGTAATGATGAATCCCAGAAATTCTACCTGAACAGCTTCAAATTGGCACTTCTCCAGCTTAGCGTAAAGGTGGTGTGCACGTAGACGTTCAAGAACCATTTTGACTTGGTCACGGTGATCAGACAGGTTTGATGAAAATATGAGAATATCATCCAGATATACCACCATAAAGATATCCAGATAGTCTCGAAAGACGTCATTTAGAAAGTGTTGAAAGGTAGCCGGGGCATTACAGAGCCCGAAGGGCATTACCAGATATTCAAAATGTCCATATCGACTTCGGAAGGCGGTCTTCCACTCGTCTCCCTTACGTATGCGGACCAAATTATAAGCCCCTCGGAGATCAATTTTGGAAAAGATCCGCGCAGTTTTGAGTCGATCCAGGAGTTCAGGAATGAGAGGTAATGGATATCTGTTCTTAATGGTGATTTTGTTTAGTTCCCGATAGTCTACACATGGCCGCAGACTCCCATCTTTCTTTTCTACAAAAAAGATTCCTGCGCCTGCTGGAGAAGTGGAAGGTCGGATGAACCCTTTAGCTATATTTTCTTGGATATAGTTCTTAAGGTGCTGTAATTCAGGTTCCGATAATGGAAATATCCTGCCGAATGGAATGGGAGCGCCAGGGAGGAGATCAATGGGACAGTCATAAGTCCTTTGTGGAGGGAGTGTGTCAGCTCCCTTCTTGTCAAAGACATCACTGAACCCTGCATATTGTTTAGGAATACGTGGATCAGGAGAAGGAGATGAACAATCAGGAAGCAATAAAAGCGTAGGACGGTCTGTCAGGCAATGATGGTGGCAAAACAGGGATTGGAAGGAGAGGGTCCCCTTGGACCAATCAATTGTAGGATTATGTAGTCTTAGCCAGGGTAGGCCAAGAATTACTGGAAACATAGGTGACGGAATGAGGTCAAAGTTCAAGTATTCCGTGTGGTTATTCCCCAATAGAACATGAAGTGGTGATGTTTCGTGTGTAACGGGTCCAGTGGACAGGGGAGACCCGTCGACCACTTGTATGTGTATAGGAGCCGGCTTGATTAAAGTTGGTATATGTAGTTGCTTGGCAAAGTCCTGATCCATGAAGCAACTGCTGGCTCCAGAGTCAACGATAGCAGAAACGGTGGTAGAATTATTGGTCCACTGTAAGAACAAGGAGATGTACAGGTGAGGAGAACCGTCCTTGGGGAAGGAGCTTAGGCAAACTTTATCATGTGTGGACTTACCCTTGGGAGGGCGTCGCGGACAGGTAGATATCAGATGTCCTGGTTCACCACAGTATAGACACAGATTATTCCTCCGGCGACGGGCCTTCTCGGTTTCTGATAGTGGACCACGTGCCAATCCGATCTGCATAGGTTCCTCCGGCGGGGGCATGATTGCTGGAAACTGGAGAGGAGGACCGGTAGGAACCGTAGGAGCAGTATGAACCGTAGGAGGGAAGTGGCGTCTCGGGGTAGGAACGGCTGAGGCTACGCGTTCCAGGCGTCTTTCCCGAAACCTGCGGTCAAGCTGGATGACCAGATGTATGAGATCTTCTAAGGAATCAGGAATGCCCACACGAGCCAGCTCATCCTTTAATCCCTCAGCCAGGCCCAGACGGAACTGATCTAACAGTGCTGGTTCATTCCACTTGCTTTCCATAGCCAAGCTTCGGAATTCGGTCACATATTCCTCCACTGGTCTCTTCCCTTGACGTAAGGCACGGATGGCAGCATGTGCAGAGGTAGTGCGGAAAGGATCATCAAATAAAGTGTCCATAGCGTGACTGAACTCGGCCCAGGAATTCAGGACTGGATTGTTGGTGCGTAGTAGATGGTGAGCCCAGATCTGTGGTTCCCCTGACAGTAAGGAAATCACGGTTCGTACCTTCACATGATCGGAGGCGTAGGTTCTGGGTTGGAGAGAGAACAGGAGTTGGCAAGACGTCATGAAGGTACGGTAGCTGGCTCTGTCTCCTGAGAAGCGTTCGGGAAGAATAGCCCTGGGCTCCGGAGTAGCAGCAGCAGCAAAGGGCCCCTCCATGGGTGGAAGCGGAGCGGGAGCAGGAGCTGGTTCCCCAGGGCCAGGAGGGTTGGTTTGAAGTTCATGGAGCTGGTGCTGCATGTGCGCATGGCTGGCTTGGAGGTCCTGGAAGGAACGAGTCAGCGCCGTAATCTGTCCTGCGATTGCTGCAAGAGCGTCCGAAATTCCTGCGGATTCCATGTCGGGGCTCAGTTATTCTGTGAGGTTCGTCTTACCAGAAGGAATCCGATGTGCAGGACTGGAACACACTTGCTCAGAAACAGAACACACGCAAGGGGCCTGGTGAGGGTTACAGGGCACTTGGTAGTGTAGCTGTAAGCACGAGTGGTCAGAGGGAAGCCGTTTAGTAGACCAGGGTCGGGATGCCAGAGGTACACGTAGTCGGTATGGATAGCCGGGGTCAGGATGCCAGAGGTACACGTAGTCGATATGGATAGCCGGGGTCAGGATGCCAGAAGTACACGTAGTTGCAGGAAGAGCCAAAGTCAGGAAACCAGAGAAACACAGGAAGCCGTTTAGCAGACCAGGGTCGATACCGGGAGGACAGGAACGAAGCAAATATAACAAGTATATAAGTCACGGAGGAGCTCAGGATATACGGACAGGACCAGTATAACTGAGCACTGTGGATACTGTGCTCAAGGTTTAAATAGCCCGGGGGGGCGTTCCCTGACGTCCGGGACGTGATCGCGTCCTGCGTCGCCATAGCGACGCGGCAGAATCCAGCCGGCGGTCCGCTTCATAAATATTCATGAAGCGGCCGCGTGCGCGAGCGGCTGCTTCTAATGCGAGTGTGCGGTGCCGGCGTTTCTGCCGGGGAAGAGGAGAGGACGGTCCGGAGCAGCTTAAGGTAAGTGCCTTACAACTACATTTAGAGGTTCTTTCATTAAAAGCCACAGAGGGTGACACGAAAACTAGGTTGGTGCCCTCCACTCCCTGGCTGGAGTGGCATCATATCTGGACACTAACACTCATTGGAGAACAAATTTGGTTTCCTTCCCTTTCGTTTCCGAAAGGGCACTTACTCGTACTCAATCTCTCTCACGCTGACACAATCTCTTGTGCTCTCTGTCAACATCTCCCTACTTTCTCTGCCAAACGCTCCCATGTCCCATCTGGGAGATTTACAGTTGGTAGCTACTAGAAATAGTATCTTTCAGATGCTATGAAGGATAGTGCTAATACGGAATGATATTGTACCTCTTTTTCTTTCCACAACAGAGGTTTTTGTTTTTGGGGTATGTGTCTGGAGATTAAATTCCCATGTATTGGTCTGCTGATATTATTTGTTGTTTTAAATACCCTGTAGACCTGCGTGGTCCTTCCTCTTTTTGATTGGCACATTAGCCTGATCAGTAGGCTAGCGTTATGTTGGCCATGATACGTGCCAGATTGGTTCAATCCAGAACCCTGGCCGTAGGATGGACTACTTTGGGTACCTGTGGATGTGAGGCAGATCACATGCATATATAGACATGCAGAACGTGTACATATGTAGATAGTGTTACCTGACAGAAGTCTGTCTTGAATCTTTTGTCCCATAAAGAAGACGCCTCTGGGATAACATGCAAGCTGCTTTCCTAAATGAAACACAGCTTGTTTACCTTTTTTTGGGGCACTGGTAACAAATCTGGCTCACATTAATAGTTTCTATTTATTACCAGAGAGGACAGAGTTAATGTCTAATTAATGTTTGTACCTCTAAATCTTTTTAACTTGGTGAGCAGCGTAAACCTTTGTTGCCCTGTTTGATAGATAATAAGGCTTATTTTAAATACATTAGTTTCGATTCCATACATACACTTTCTGCAATAGTTTCCCTTCTATAGCATTGAAGACACATAATCAGTTTGAATATATTGTATATAGAGCGGTGATATATAGTATCTTTGTATTAGGCAATTCCATAGAACACCTGGAAACATTCACAAGGTGAAATTGATCCAGCCTCCTCCTTGAAAGAAGCTTTAGACCAAACAATGGAGCTGTATAGTCACATAATGAAGCATGAAGTGTGTGTGGGGGGTACAGTTCTTTGCATGATACCCCTGGGATCTAATGCTAGACTTGGGATTATATAGAGAGTGATGACTTTACTTCGCTGATTGCTGTTAGATGGAGTATTTGGTCTCACCCGCCACTATTACACACTGGGGCTTTACACTTGCAGGCATTTAATATTCAAGAAATGAATCTGGTGAAATGAGCGAACCAATATCTCTAACATAAGGTCATAGTAATTGGCATCTTCTTCCTGTGTTTTGTGATGTGTAGATATATAGATATATATAAATAGATATACAGGACATAAATAACACATACTGCGCCACGAGTTTAAGGTTGGACAAAGCATGTCTAGATGACTCTATTTAAGATTGTTTAGTTGATAACAAAAAGATGTTGTTCAGATTCACTACTTGTTCAGTGACTGATATTTAACTTACAAGACCGTATCAAATAGGGGATGAGGGTATTTTCTGGCCAGCCTTTTGGGAAAGATAAATATCAGAACAGATGTTTATATGTTTTGGGTTTATTAATACCAGGATTGTTGTAATGAAAGCAATAATCTGGCAAGCACCCCCTGCAATGGCCATGGAAATGATCTTTCAAGGGCACTGCAGCCATCAAATGCACTTTAATGCGTCCTTTTGAATGTATGCGGTGTCCCCCTTGCAAGTGTTACCAAATTAGTGTGGACTAAAAAGCAGGATTTTCTTTTATCATACCGAGACCTGTTCATTAAAACCCATAGTGGTTGGCTCCTGTCTAAGTTAAAAGAATGTCCTTTTTTTATTTACAGGAGAACATCAGGTATGAACTGAAATCTGTTTAAAAACATTGTGAATTGATCTCTCTCAGATACATAGAAAACTATAACTTTTATTACTTCTTAATACTTTACATTTCAATGCCCTTAACCTTTACCAAAATAATTATTTACTCATTAATAACGTGTTATGCGCCACAATAGCAGTTGCCATAAAAACCAAGAGTTGCACACCAAAAAAATCTACCCAGAGTATACCTTTTAATGCATAGCTGCATCATATCCTTACAGATAATACCCCAAAGTAGAAAATTCCATATATTCAAACATAAGTATAGAAACAAAAGGATGAATAGGAAGACATTAGCGTTGAGTTATGCACCAATGTTTATTGAGATTTTGCACTTTTTTTGGCATTTGACTATTGCAATATGTATTGTGATTTCCTGACTCTTTTTGATATGAGGTTTATTTGCTTAACATACTGCAACGCACTAATGTCTTACCTAAGTGGCACTGCACCTAAATCTTTTTTACAACTTGGACTCTTAGCATGTGTACGTTTAGATAATAATCTAAACTCAATTCAAATGGGTGTTTGATGAAGTTTGCAATTTTTGTTTCTTTTTGCGCTTGGGGGTTCACATGCGCATGTGCTCCTATGGAGGAGCCTCCACTGGTCCCTAATACATTTTGCTGAAGCCAAATGTATTAGGGACCCTGTGTTCCAGCATTTGGGGCTAACTCTAGCATCTAACCAGTGCACATTATATACAACAAATTTGTTAAGAATAATTGGACCTTGATTTGCTTGATTATAAGACAGTTTTTTTCAGAGCAAATGCTCTGAAAAATACCCCTCGTCTTATAATTGAGGTTGCCTTATAATCAGACCTCAAATAGAGGTCTGACTATGAGACTAAGATCCAGATCCACCGTAGCGTTGCAGGGGACCTGGATCCTTCTGTCTGGTAACCTCAGCTGCTGCCGGCTCTTCCACCAGGCCAGAGAGGAGAATTCCCCGCAGCGCTCATACGCCAAGGAAGAGTTCATGGACCAACAATCTTGGACCCCAGCGTAGGCCCAGTGTGACGTCTACAGGTTTATCCGCACACCAAGCCAACCTATTGGAAGGCCTCCCGCAAGTATGCAGCGTAGAAAACTTCAGCCGCGCAACATTTAGCAAGGTGGTCTTCGTATTGTTGTATAAGCCGGATGGCCCTGAATTGCTGAACGCTTGTAAGGAGCTCACTAAAATGCAGCCGCCATGTACGGCTCCTCCCGTTCTTTGTTCTTACTTCAGCACTGTAGTATACGTAGCTCCTAAATGAAACAAAATGTTAATTTTTATTATTTATGTAAATGCAGCATATTCCTTTGCACTCCAAACAAGTGCCGATAGTGTGGTTTGCATGTGCCTGCAGAAAAGTGGCCCAGAAGCAGATAGATACAAAATGTACATACTGAAGAATTATCTGGAGGCCGTGATGGAAAGCCTGAGTGAGAAACTCTTGAAAGAGATGTCTTACAGGGGAGAGAAGGAGACCTTGGCTAGTGCTCTTTCCAAGGTGAGTGGAGTAATGAAAGCCAAAGAAGCTGCCTATAGAACTGACAAAGACGCCGTTCCTTCAAGGTATTCACAACACTTTCTCTTCCTGTAAAGGCACCTTCTGCCCTCATCCATATTCTCTTATATTACTGCCACCCAAAACTCTTTGACCAATTCAGATTTTTACCTAACTGTACCTTTCCTTTTGTGTAGTCTATTCACATACTTTTTGGGGATAATGTTTGTTCCCTTTAATCATATTTCATCCCTATTGTTTTCTCTCTACCTAATTAAAAATTACTTTTTAATTTGAATAGTTAAGGAAAATGAAATAGTATCATATAGCATGCTCCACTACCGTAGTTTGTTGCTGGCATGTATTTCGTTATAAAACTAAAGTTTAATTTCATAAACACGTATCAGTAGTGGAAACCTGGAGCAATAAACCAACCTCTGGATAAATACTACCGGTATGGATTTAGTTGGCTACTTTGACCCTTTCAATGAGAACCAACATGCTCTGTGAGCCCCATAGGAAACATATTAGTCATAAGCAATCAGTTAGTCAGTGTTAATCCCAAAAGGGTCATCCTCAGGACACACCACATAGACAAGCTTTCTTGGCTCCAAATCCCTGCCCCTTATGAAATGGAAAATATTGATATAACTACAGTACACAGTGTCTCTGGTGCATACCGTGTGTTTTTAACAGTGGGTTCCTTGCCAGGCTGAATCAGGCAGAGCAGAATTGGAAATGACACTCAATCAGAAACACAGTGAGTGTGCGACGCTGAATGGCGCTGTGGGAAAAATTAGTGTACTGAGCGAAGGCCTAAATGAACTGAGCTCCTACATAACAACAACTGAAGCAGATAACAGGTAAACAGAGTGTAGACCAGTGGGGGAACCGTAGACTACGCAGCTCTTGGGGTACAGAATTTGTGTGCTTCCACCACGTAAGCCAAAGGTGAGTTTTGTGCAATACGCGGTTCAGCACTTGGCACCATGCTCTGTGAGTGTGAGCGGCCTATTGTTTGGGACAGAGCTACTCCTAGACACTTCCATTTCACAAGAATATCACTTACAGTAGACCAGGGCGGATTCTAGTAAAAATGTCATGAGGTGACTTGAAAAGACACTGCCACGTTTAAAGTCCCTGAGCTCTTCAGTACAACCCACTCTGAGGCCAGTGTTTTGAGATGGCTGCCTACATGTTTTATTTTATACATTTGTAATTGACGCTGAAACACCTGATTCACAACTGAATAATTAGGAGAGGTGTCTGCATACGTTTGGTCATATAGTGTACGTATCTGGGCAGAAATCCCGAATGTGCTAACATATCTCATATATATCTAATATTAAGTGAATTAAAGAATAGAAATTGGACTTTATTCACTCAAGAAAAATTTAACTAGGCCTTGGTAGGGGCAGCTTAGCCCTTCTTGCAGGAGAAATTCTTTAAGACTGGCCCTTAGAAATGTATTGAAAACAAAGTGAGTGGAAAAGACATTTAACAGTACAAATGTATGCTATGTTTTTCTAGGTTTTCTATTTGAAGGAAATTGTACCCTATAAAATCCAGTGCTAAGTAGCTTTTTCAAATTGCAGGAAGGAATTAGCCCAAAATACAAGTGCTTTTTATGAAGGCAGTTGGAGTGAGAATGACAATATCACAAATTATAAAAATCCTATTGGGTTGTGCATACAGTACGTGCAGCTCCAATCTGACTTTCTAAATTGCAAAAGCCTTTTTTAACAAAAGCGGGGAAGAAGAAAAGAAAAGAAAATTACTACTCTAATGCAATACAAGACCTTGGTAACATAGTTAACTAAATTGTGTCTACCACGGCAGTTTGTTCTCATCTCCAGTCTGCAGATGGCTTTAAATGAGAAAAAGCGACTGCAGAACAGAATTACATGTGAAGAGAGAAAAGCCGGAGACCTGCAGAGTAACCTGCCGGAGAAAGAACGCGCCCATGCAGAGAACCGCTGGCGCAATGGGCAACGTGCTGGCGGGCATTTGCTTCATAACTGGCATATTTTCTTTTTCATAATTAAACTAACATTGTTTAATAATTAAGTATTGTGTATAATGTGTTTTTTCACAGCACCGTTTACCATTATATATCATCATCACTCTTTGTTCTTGCATAGGGTTCAAATACTTTAATAGTGATAGTAATAAAATGCACAGTTCAATGTACCAAATTGTTCCTGTGGGTGACTTATTTGTTAAAGTAAAAAAATGTCTCCTAGACCAATGCATATTTTACAAGAAAACTATTACAATCTTATACTAGATAATGAAATGAAACTAAAGCTTTGTTTGATATTATTAGCCAAATATTCCATGGGGCTTTTTTTATAATTCAATTTATTATGTTTAGCTAGATAAAATTGGTAAAACATCAAAAGTAAAAATGTCTAAACGTGTCATACCGTGTACTTATTTGCAAATATCAACTAAGGTCTACTTTGCATGTTTGTGAATTCAGAGCAGGGTTGGCTCCCTGTTGGCATGTGTATTTAATTTTGCTTGATGTAATAATGTTGAGAACATATAAACTTCTATAAATCCAAGAGCCATAAGTGTCACCATTTAGCTCTATACTTAATGCCTACGCGACAATTTAAATTCTCTTCATGACAATCGGTAACATTTCTGCAGTGCTTATGCTTAGCAGTAATTTTATTCTTTCTTTTACTGTACCCACACAAGTTATGTTTTTTTCCAGGACAAGAAGGGCTTTCTTCAGATACCTTTATTTTGAACATATCTAATTTACCATAAGAAATATATAAAATAAGGTGAAAGTTTAGAAAAAGCAATTTTGTCAGTTGTATTTGAAAAATCAAATCTACAAAAACTAATGAAAAACCTGCTAAATAGATTCTACTATTTGTCCTGTTTTTATGTTATTTTGCATGTTATAGGGCATTAAGTACAAGTAGCATGTTGCTACTTCCAAACCATTTTTTTCGAAACTGGTCATTCTGCCCCTGTGTGCAATTTGGGACAACTTCGAAGCTAGTCAGTTCAATTTACCTCATCAAATCATATAATTTTGAAAACTAGACACCACAGGGTATTTCAAATGCTATTATTTTAACTCTTTTCATGCGCTTTGGAAGGGCACTGGGTGCCGGATCAGGTAGGAGTCTAACTAAAGGGGCAGGCTCGGATTCAGAGCATGGCTGAAGGCAAACCGCCAATGGATCCAGTTCAGGGCTGCTCACCACTTTAGCCCTAGACTTTCTCTTGTCCAAAATCACGAGGCTGTGGCAGGGGCCCACTCTCTGTAGCCAGGAGGAAACTGCCAGACAAAACCACAGCACAGTCTGGATCCGAAGCTGAAGGTCAAACACTTGAAACAGGTCAAAGGCAGAAACCCACAGATTAGCAACAAGGCCAGGAACACAATGATCTAGCCCCAGGGCTAGGAGCATGCCCATTTTATATTGGGCCTTGATTGACAACCTTCCGTGGTCCAAAATATATGTATGAAACCCATGTGGTTCAATACCTGCCTAAATTTGATAAAGAAAGGGCAATGAAATAAATGTTGCAAGGAGAAATGCCAGGACAATTCTTTCATTTGGCCGAGTAGGCTGAAATTCATGCCACCATAAGTTGATATTTGAAGATGAATACAAAGGGTGATATGCCTTTCAGGTAACTCAATTCATTAATTACTAAAGAGAGAAGAACATCTTTTGGTAGATTCTTTACATCAGCATGTTTGAACATATTCTGGTAAGGGTAAAGCTTCTACCAAAATAGTTTTTTTCAAATTGAGTTTTTAGCAGGGCAGGGGAAGAAAGAGTCGCTTTCCAGGTCTCTGAATATGGAATACCAAGAGCAAAAACAATCCTTTTCACCTCAAGTGGACATTCCTGGAGAGCTGTCAAATTCTATATGTCTATCCCTTGTTCGCTGCTAAGGAATATGATGGCAGCATATAAATCATTTTATAGTAATGGAATTTTGCCTTCATGTGAAGAAATGTATCCTATTTAGAATTTAGTAGGATATACAGATTATTAAAAATGATATATGTGTATTAAACAACAGAAACTCAAAGCAGATTTTGACTATACAGTAGGTGAGATTTTAAGATATTTTAGGGCATAACACTATTGTGGAAACATGGAACATGGTTCTTAGAACACCATTCACACATACATAACACTTAAAAAGACAGATGTCAGAAACATGTTAAATATGTCAATTCATTTACTTTCCAAAACACCTCACCACAATGTGCCATTCATCATAAGTTCATGGTAAAGTTCAGCTTGTTTTAACATTTTAATCAAGCTCAAAGCCTCTATAGATAAAGAGATAGCTGGAGGGATCCACAGTAAATTTTTTTAAAGAAATGGCACAAGATACAATAGGAAGTCTTGTTTACCTGCAAGCAATTTACATTTTTGTAGACTTTGGTCCTAATTCTATTTTTATAATACCAATGCAAGTGCAAAATAATTCTGACCAAAAGCAGTAGTATTTTTGCAAGTCTCAGAAATCGACAAGTTGTATCTGAGTAATATTATTTTTTTTTTTTTAAATGGCACTTTATTTATGCGTTTATAAAGACTGCTATACTTTTCTGACCAGAACAGTACTAATGCCTAATCGCATGATGTTATAACTCGGCCAGAATACATGAATTAAGTGTAGCAGAGATCCACAGCATTTTGTACATTGTTACATTTTACCTCACACTGCTTAATTCATAGAAGCTGGTCATTAATAAATTCTACATATTATCAATAGAAAAGGGATTTTTCAGGCGTGAGTAATCCGGCATGTGTAATGCATTCTCAGAGCACTAGGGGGAGCTGATCACTCAGCTTCTAACATCAGATCAAGGAATGTAAACCGCAGACTGTATTGCGACTAAGAAATAAGGCATCATATGGTAGCTATAGAATATCTCATGAACATTTGAGAAAAAACTAAGACACGTAATAAAGTAAAACATTGCTTTGTTTAATTGTTCTGCGAAGAGGGCAACAATTACATATTAAAGTCTATGTATTTAGAATGTGATGTCATAAAAGTCCCTGTTGGTGTAACAGTCAGGTGTCCCAGTACTGTTGTCCATGTAGTGTAGTACACTATCTAGCAGTAGTTGTACGATGAAGTAGATAAAGAGGTAACTGCCACAGACAGCACTCAGTGTGACTGCTATTACGCCAAGCACATTATAGGCCCCTGATTATACAGCTATTTGTAGTTCTTCTATGAAGTTTGACTTGGCTTCAGTGACACTTTACATTGTCATTTTGCAATAGTTTGCAGGAATACCCATATATACTACCGTATATTCCGGTGTATAAGACGACTTTTTAACCCCCAAAAATATTCTTAAAAGTGGGGGGTCGTCTTATACGCCGGGTACTTACCAAGCCGGAGGTTCCCACGAAGCCACCAATCTCTCTAATCACTACGCGCCGGCTATTGATGCCGAGCGCAGGGATGCCGTCATGTCCCGGCGCCCGGCATCAATTGCCGGCGCGTAGTGATGAGGGAGCAGGGAAGCCCCAGGTCTGGCACTTCAGACCTCGGCTTTCCTGCTTTCTAATCACTACGCGCCGGCTATTGATGCCGAGCGCAGGGATGACGTCATGTCCCGGCGCTCGGCATCAATAGCCGGCGCGTAGTGATTAGAGAGCAGGGAAGCCGAGGTCTGAAGTGCCAGACCTCGGTCTCCCACAACTGGATGGAAGACAGAAGATAAGGTAAGAGATGGGGAGAAAGGGGGGAGAAATACAAACTAGTGTGTGT
>VKOC01018430.1:0-13752 GCA_009364415.1 Spea multiplicata
TATACACATCCGAGGCAGAATTGTTAAAGTTAATAACATTGACATTTAAGTACATATTACAAACTACATTATTGCTGCCCTGTAGATATTTATATTTCTAGCATCTGGCTGTATGTGCAAAGAAGGAAATTATATAGCTAATAAATATTCTGTAACTATCCCCACAATTTGACTAAGGCTCAATTGGTGTAAAAAAAGCATTGTTTGGGTAACAAGACACAATATGGCCGCATATATAGATGAATGAAACTGAATGATGCATGGTTACCACAACATACAGCGTAGGTGCTCAACTCAATAATGCACTTTTGGTGGCAAGTGTCTTCTAGTTAAAAACAGCTAAAGATGTATTCTGTGCATCATCAATAAAAAGGGATATGAGGTCATGATTACTACATATCCGATGAAACCTATTTTTTTATACATTATAAATTCTGACAATCCTTCTGGTAGGCAAACAGAAGCAGTAAACAATTCTATTTTTCAATTGGTGGCTAGGTTTTTGAATACAATCTTTAGTAAGTTTATACCTTTGCAATGTTCTTTTGTTTTAGACTTTTAGATGGCTTTACAAACCAGTTATCATCTAATGTGGTCTTGTTATTACTTAACACTCAGTCTTTGTACACCTCTGTCGCTCATGGTTAAAGGGCCGTGCTAGTCTATTGATCGCCTGCCCTTTAACTCCTGACGGCGAACCTACTGATTTCCGCTCCCGTTAACCCCTGCGATGCTGCGTAGATAATGTAGGCTAGATGGGGAAGGGACCAGGGAGATTAGTAAAGGAAGACGAAGATTCTTCGTGTTGTGTTTCTTCGTCTTTGTATACGTTTTGCCGCCGTTATGTTCGGTATTCGCTCCCTTCGCGTTTGTTTTCATGTTCGCCCAATTACGAATGCACAAGTCTACGAAATACCATTTCTAGACATTTTAGATTGAGTTAAGAGGGGATATATATCAAACCAACAGATTGCAATTTGAGACCTTCCATCCCCCTCATATAATGGAAGGTTTGCCATTTAGTCGATTTGTAACAAAGACATTTAAAAGAAAAAGCATTGCGCAAGGAAGGAATGACCGGAGACATTGTGGGTACCACACACTGAGCTTGGTGATTGACTTAGGCATCACTTGTAAGGGCAGATGAGGAGAAGGGAGAGAACCTCAGGGCAGAATATTATACAGAACTTTTCTTATCATGCTTCCTGATGTGTAACTTACATAGTAAATTATGTTTTTCAAGGGAGGGGGCTACTATTTACTAGTTTATTACTGTATGAACAAATATAACATCACTAAAGTAAAGAAAAACAGTATTGCATGACATTTTGTTATGCCGGTTGTCAGTGGGTTTAATGCTCTTACCATGTGTATATTAGGTTTCATTCAGATGACTGACATTTGCGAAACATTGCCTGACCTTTCTCTCAGAGGTGAATGTTATTAGTAAAGTGTGTGTTGAATGTAAATTGGGTTCAGAGACAGATTGAACATTGTTTTGTGACAAAAACATGACCTTCATGTTTAATGAATACTTTCATCTGTTCATGTGAATCTTTCTAGGGCATATATATTGTATACAATGTATTTATGCTTGCTTTTTTCAGTAGTATAAAACCATTATAGGTGAATACTGTCACAACCCCCGGGTCCCGGCAAAGACGCGCAGGCCACTGCCCTTACACGTCTCCGCTGCCGGCAGTCGGGTGTCCGTCCGCTGACATTGAGGACTGAAGGATCGGTCTGGGGGTCTTGCGACCACTCAGAGTAAGATACTTACCGGCTCTTGGCTCGCCGGAGGTCCTCGCGTCAAGGACGGCCGCCTGGAGCTGCAGCCATGACGCGGATTGGGGGGCGGGGCTAGAGCTGGCTCTGGATTTAAAAACCCGGAAATGTTCAGCCCTAATACCCTGTTGTGGTCCTTTCTGCGTTTTATGCTGTAGATCTGTTCACGGATATTTTAACCCTTCGCCTGCATGACTACTCTCTGAATACTGAGAGTGCACTTCATTGGTCGATGGCAGAGAAGGCCCCTGCCGACGACCAATAGAGTTGCTCGTACCGACCTAGTTACCGTGGAGACAGAAGCGTATCAGGGTCACGTGACCCTGCGGTGAAGCCGAGGCTGCTCTCATGACGCTGAGAGGAGGATGGACCTGGCGGCGGCTCCCATCAACAGGACGAGCAGGAAGCTGAACGCACGGGGTGCGTCTCGGCATCCCTGCTCGTGGAAGAGAAGACACCACAGAGGAGGTAACAGTGTGTGAGCAAGAATGTGTACTTGTGTGTGGGAGCTTTGATGTGTAATTGTGTGTTTGTATGAGCATGGTTGTGTAATTGTATAATTGGGGTGAGATGGAGTGTGTGTTAGTGAGTATGAGCAAGTGTGTGTAGTTTGTGTAAATGTGTTTACGTGTGTTGTATGTTGGAAGGGAGGCAACGTGCAAAGAAGGCACAGACCAGTTGTGTGGGGGCAATGATGGCACAGACCAGCAGTTGAAGTTGGGGGGCCCGGGACAATTTTTCTCGTTACATCCCTGCTTACATTATTGTATTACTGTATTTTATGCTTAAGGAGAAAATTGTTTTTTACAAGGCTTTTACCCTGTTACATGGCTTACACATCCAAGGGTTAATTATATGGGACTCTTGATGACATAAAGAATCCAGTGTTCATGTTTTTTTCTTTAGTTTCCAATTACTTCTGGAGTACCTCTTGGATATAATCACCGTTGATTGAAGAGCAGAGATCAACCTACTAACTTGCTGAAAACATAAAAAAGGATTCATAGACAGTCATTCGTAAAAGCTGTTAAACAAAACACTCTGATACAAAATTTTATTTTAAAATCTCATTTAAGAAACTTGTTCTAAAATCCATCCAGTCTCCTTGTTTTGACCTTGTCGTGTATAGGTAATAACACAATTTGCATTTAGATTACGTTCCGTGAGTTGGACCTCTTTAACTGCTGTATTAAGATTCAGATTCATTTTTTGCAGGTTCTTAATTTCAAATGAGGTACAAACGTAACGTTTTGAAGCAGATCTGGCAGAACTTACTTGGTGTTATACAAGAAAATGATTAACCAAAAAAAATACCACCTTGAATTTTGAACTGAAATCCCAAGACATCCTCTCTGTGTTTACAAAGTCCGTTTACAAATTAAAGAAATAAGTAAAAGTTAATGTTTGCACTAAATTTAGCTGTTGCCTAACATATCTCCCAACAATCCTGGTTTTCATGGGACAGTCTGGCCCTGGGAGGGAAAAGAGCAGAAGAGGTCTGTCATGCTCGCTATTCAGGAGGGCAGGTGACCGGAGGATAGCCCCTCAATGACTCTTGTAACCCCCCAAAACAGGTGTCCCAATTTGGACGCTTGAAATTTTCTTTTTGGGGGGTATGGCTTAACCTGGACCATTTTTGGTTAACCTTAACATGGACTGTTCTCTATTTTCTATTGCTTAACATGAACTATTCTGTGTTTTGTATGCAATTAACAATATTCAGTTGTCCCATGGTGTATAAATTGTGCATGTATGCCAAACAATTAAATATGTCTGTAAAGATAATTGGCAATTTCCCCGAAATCCCCCATTTTACAGTTCTATAAACAAAATAATCCTGTGTGACGGTGTTAACAGACTAAAATAAACAATATGTGTGCAAGACTCGTAAATACTGATGCTTCCAGCAGTAGAAGCAACGAAGAAAGGAGTTTAAAGAAAGTCTTGTTTTTGAACTACGATAACTAAAGAATGCCTGCTCCAATTTACGTTTAGTAAAATGCAGTGAAGTATATTGGACTGCAACAAGCATTAAAACAAATAGAAATAGAATATCCCTCTAATGATACAATAATACACACCCCTGTTAAAATGTCAGGTTCTTGTGATTTCTTTGAGACAAAGATAAATCATGTCAGAACTTTTTCCACCTTTAATGTGACCTATAACGTGAACAATTCAATTGCGAAACAAGCTAAAATCTTTGAGGGGGGGGGGTTTAAAAATAAACTCACAATAACCTGGTTGCATAAGTGTGCACACCCTTAAACTAATACTTTGTTCAAGCACCTTTTGATTTTATTACAGCTATCAGTCTTCTTGAGTCTACTAGCATGACACATCTTGACGTGGCAATATATGCCCACTCTTCTTTGTAAAAGCACTCAAAATCTGTCAGATTGCGAGGACATCTCCTGTGCACAGCCCTCTTCAGATCACCCCACAGATGTTCAATTGGATTCAGGTCTGGGCTCTGGCTGGGCCATTCCAAAATGTTAATCTTCTTCTGGTAAAGCCATGCTTTTGTGGATTTGGATGTGTGCTTTCCGTCGTTGTCCTGCTGAAAGGTGAACTTCATCTTCCTAATGGACGCCTGAAGGTTTTTTGCCCTCCACACTGACTAAGGCCCCGGTTCCAGCTGAAGAAAAACAGCCCCAAAGCATGATGCTGCCACCACCATGCTTCACTGCGGGAATGATGTTTTTGATGTGCAGTGTTGTTTTTGTGCCAAACATACCTTTTGAAATTATAGCCAAAAAGTTCAACCTTGGTTTCATCAGACCATAACACATTTTCCCACGTGCTTTTGGGGGACTTGATGTTTGTTTTTGCAAACTTCAGATGGGCTTGGATGTTTTTCTTTGTAAGAAAGGGTTCCGTCTTGCCACCCTACCCCATAGCCCATTCATATAAAGAATACGGGAGATTGTTGTCACATGTAGCACACAGCCAGTACTTGGCTGAAATTCCTGCAGTTCCTTTAATGTTGCAGTAGGCGTCTTGTAAGCCTCCCTAACCAGTTTTCTTCTCGTCTTTTCATCAATTTTGGAGGGATGTCCAGTTCTTGGTAATGTCTCTGTTGTGCCATTTTGTATCCACTTGATGATGACTGTCTTCACTGTGTCCATGGTATATCTAATGCTTTTGAAATTCTTTTGTACCTTTCTCCTGACTGATATCTTTCAACAATGAGATCCCTCTGATGCTTTGGAAGCTCTCTCTTGACCATGGCTGTTGCTCTGAGATGCAACTAAGCAAATGTCAAGTAAATCCTACTAGAACAGCTGAACTTTATTTGTGATTAATCAGTCACTTTAAATGATGCCAGGTGTGTAATGACTTCTATTTAACATGAGTTTGAATGTGATTGGTTAATTCAGTTATGCATCCAGGTTATTGTGGGGTTTTTTTAATTTGTTTTCCCCCTCAAAGATTTCAGCTTGTTTTGCAATTTAATTGATCACGTTATAGGTCACATTAAAGGAGGAAACAGTTCTGACATGATTTATCTTTGTCTCATTCTTTAAAATCACAAGAACCTGGTATTTTAACAGGGGTGTGTATACTTTTTATATCCACTGTAGATCTGCCACAAGCTGCCAACAATCTCTGTACCACACCTGGGCGCTCTAAATAGCAGGGGTGTCTCTTCAATTACTGTGGCCTTGACCATGTCCACGCCTGTCACAAGTCTTTCTCCTTTAGCCACCCCCCCCACCAAAGGTATCCTGATTCAGACTTAAAGGTATGTAGACAATGCAATAGAGCGGCAGGAAATCTTAATAGAATGCTTGGTTGTATAGGGAGAGGTATTAGTAGTAGAAGGAGCAACTTGCTCATGGCATTGTACAGAGTGCTGGTGAGACCTCACTTGGGGTATTGTGTACAGAACCGAAGAACGCACACTGATCAGCTTTAACATTATTACCACCTGCCTAATATTGTGTAGGTCCCCCTTTTGCTACCAAAACAGCCCTGACCCATCGAGGCATGGACTTTACTAGACCTCTGAAGGTGTGCTGTGGTATCTGGCACCAAGACGTTAGCAGCAAATCCTGTAAATTGGCAGGTGGTGCCTCCGTGGATGCATCCTTGGTGTTCTCCAAGTAAGAATAAAAGATAATAAAGTGTTGTGCCAAAAATTAATTAATAAATATGAAAGTGACTATTAATATTTCACCAAAAAAGTGTGTAATAAAAATATAAAACAATAATACTTATATTTGCTTTTCAATTGCCAATTTGAATCTCCATCCGTTGTATCAAGGTAATGTGTCAAGATATAGAAACAAAAAATCATAGTGCTTTCCGTAAATGTATATAAATCAGGTGTTTGCCCTAAGTGATATCTCACTCACATGAAATTGAGCAATGAGTTTGCTCTGACTTTTACAAGTACACGACAAGTAAGTACTCCAGGTAAGCGACGCACATGCACCTGGCCATCCACGTGATAAAAGAAAATGAGATTCATTAGACCAGGCCACCTTTTACACCATCTACAGGCTACTGTAGCTCATCTTTTGGATTTGACCACATGGACCAGCCTTTGCCCCTCACGTGCATCAATGAGCCTTGGCCGCCATGACCCTGTCGCCGGTTCACCACTTTTCCTTCCTTGGACCACTTTTGATAGGTACTGACCGCTGCAGACTAGATGGGAAGAATGTTATCTGCCTACACATTCTATGTTTCTTTAACCTCAGACAGTGGCTGAAGAGTATAGATATTGACCATTACTATGTATTCATATTCATGGATCTTAATTTTAAGACCACTTTCACAGGCAGCTCTAATTTTCAAGCAAATATGACTTGCAATGAGACAGAATATGGGACCAGACCTTCAGACTTCTGAGATCAAGTAGCTTAATGCTACTTACTCTTATTTGTTCACAGTGCCTGCAGGGTTCCTCCAATCATCAGATTTCCCCATATAGCAGGCAAGACACTTACCTGACTCACTTGTTAAGGGAAGAGGCAAGGGCCATTTAATGATACAAATGCACTAATCTGAAACCACGTTGTCCATTTTTAATTGTAGTATCAGACTGCTGGATTTATGCCATCAAGGGCTCCAGCCATTGCACTGTTCTCTTTAAAGGGCTGTTTTGCAAATGTATGGGGGGATTTTTCAGAGTCCCCCCAAATGCATTTGCCTGATTTTGATGTTCTTACGTCCAATCAGCTCCAGCACTGGCTCTGCTGAACGCTGCATGTCTGTTTAGACCCCAGTGCGCATGTGTAAGGTCTTCGCAATTTTCCTGCCACTGATTGACTGCCATTGATTTACAGTTTAAGCAGCCAATAAGTAAGACATGCAAGTACTAACAGAGGGTTAGGGTTACGGAGTACGTTAATCTGTATTCTTCTATAGTAAGGGCGTCAGGGTCCCTTTAACAAAAAAAATGCCTGAGGAACCTCACATTTCCGCCATGTTAAACCCAGTTTAAAAACAGATGGAGACTGTGGGTTTTTTTAGGTGGCTTGTGGCCTGTAAGCTGGCTAATATGATTTGGATGTCATTTAATGTCAATAATTTAAACATACCAACACTGATGGAAGACCCATCAGCATGACCAACTTGAACAATCCTAACAGCAGCATGTTTCTGAAATTAATAAATGTATTTGCATTTAACAGTACAGAGCCCGAAGTGGGCCATTTGAAGGTCATTTAGGACTGTGATACTAATTATATTTCATGGCTAAAGGTTATGCTCATGGGCCACAGATGTTCTTTCATCAGTTTCTGTTCCAAGATAATGTATTTTTCTAATTATCTGACAATTGCTTTCACTGTCCCTATTCGTAGAAGTTCACCTTCAAGTGATTTAACTATAATTATCTGGCGGGCATCCAACGCTGAAGAGACAAATAAACAAACCCAAATCTCATCTGAAATCAGTAAATTAAAGATATTCAGAGCAGGATATGGATGTAAAACTTCCTTTTAACTGCTAATTGCTGGAGGGAAAAAATGGCTGGAAAGTGAAAGCGCTGCCTGGAGTCCAGGAAGCTGTTCACAAATTATCCATTGAGTCTGAGCGAAGGCTAATCAAAATAAAAAGAAAGACAGCATTTATCTGTGGATACTTACTTTAAATAGCTTCTATCTGGCTAGATAGAAAAATTGTAGAATTGTAAACTGTAAAAAGCTACACACAAAAACAATATAAAATTCCATTAGAGATCCGATGTCAAAATATAAGAACGTACTATCCATTCCACTCTAAGAGAGACCTTTAAAACATTAAAATGTTCTTGGTCTACCCCAGTCCAAATTGTAATGGTGATGACACTATTACCTTCAAGTTGTAATCTATTTATGAATCATTAGTCATCATATTCCGCAGCACTGTATAATGGGAATTACAATTGTAAGGATATACATACTACAAATACTTATTAGATACCTTTCCAAATTACATGACATCCAAGCATGAATTAATCATCCTTCTGACACCCAAATTATATAATCACTGTAATTCCTAGTTTTGCTCAGCAAAGTGTAGGCACTGGAACGTTCTCTTTAGAAACAAATAATAACAGATGCAGAAGTATTCATCATAAATCATAAAATTGTAATTGACTTCATGGAAAATTGTTGATCAAGTGTATATATATATCTCCAAAGATTTATGCATTTTTTCTTGCAGGAATATCTGGTATCATTAATGATTCAGAGCATAAAAAAACATTTATTGTGTTCTGTGGGCAGCTATCGAGTCGTCTGACTTAAAGCAACAAATAATTGTGTTATGCCCACCAGCATCAACAGAAGTTTTATTTTTATTTGACAAAGCACAAGGGTTTAATTTGGCTTTTCCATTTAAACTGAATGAAAAATAAATACAAGTGTCTGGATTCGCTAAGATTCTCAAACTTCTACTGGCATTGACATTGTAAAAAAAAAATCAGATTAGCATAAAGTAAGATGTAGAAAATAGCAGAAGGCACATTAATATTGATTCTAAATGAGCAAGTCATCCAGAAAACAGATTATTTGCCTTGTGGATTGGGGTAGCCGTATTAGTCCAGTGTATACGAATGCAAAAAAACAGAATGTTGCAGAATCTTGTAATACCTTTTTTATTGGACTAACAGTATTTAAAATAATAGACGAGCTTTCGGGAGTCCTCCCTTTATCAAGTCAAAAGCATTTCTGACCAAGCAAGTGAAAAACACAGTTTAAAACAGTTTAAAACTGACCAGTACATGTTCTGATACAGGGTTAAAACAGGGGTTAAAACAACAAGGTAGAGAATTTGCAGACAAAAAACTAAGAGGGTCGTAAATAGTAAATAGTGGCATATACTGCACAGATAAGGCTAGGGGGGAGCAGGGGGGAGGATGTAGGAGAGAGAGAAGAAAAAAAGGGCACAGGTTATAGGAAGTTTTGATAATGTGCTAAGAAGCTCAAATCCACATTAAGTCCTCTGTTTTTACAATCATAAAAATGTATCATTTTGGCTTCAAATGTCTTTCTTTCTTGGGTGTTTTTGAAATTACCTCTCAGTGTTTTGATTTTGAGGTCATGTATGGAGTGGCCGGTTTGGGTAAAGTGGTGCCCAACTGGGGTGCAAAAGTTTTCTTCATCATGATGGTTGATGGAGTATCTGTGCAGATTCATCCTTTTATTAAGTCTCTATCTTGTTATTTTAACCCCTGTTTTAACCCTGTATCAGAACATGTACTGGTCAGTTTTAAACTGTTTTAAACTGTGTTTTTCACTTGCTTGGTCAGAAATGCTTTTGACTTGATAAAGGGAGGACTCCCGAAAGCTCGTCTATTATTTTAAATACTGTTAGTCCAATAAAAAAGGTATTACAAGATTCTGCAACATTCTGTTTTTTTGCATTTGCCTTGTGGAAAATCATTGTGATTCTGTATTCCACTTTTTTAGGTCTCTGGATCTTAAATCATCTAAAACTTATTAGTTGAGATGAACCTTGATGGGCACACCCAGCAACATACCATCAGAACCTTTGGATCTTGGAACCAGCCGGATTAAAAGTTGGGTTTATGGTGTTCTATTGTATTCAGTTGAGCATCAACAAGGCTTATACATCTTATAAGCCTTCCCATCTGGATTTTAATATCTAGTGATCAAGTAACTACTCTTTCTGCATCTTCTTTTTAGAGTTCTATTATTAGAGTATATATCTATTATTTAAATTATATCCCCCCTTTAAATGGAATATCTAAGTACCTTAAAACCCCTTCTACTGAGTGATGAGGCATCATTTCTTTTATACATTCAACTTTATGTTGGTTAGCAGGCCCGAACTGATCATCAGGCACACCAGACAAATGCCCAGGGAGCCAGTTCTCCCACTTACAAGAGCCACTTGTATGGTGGATCAATGCTTTAGTGTGTGGCTGCCCCCTAGATATATGCTGTCGCATGCTGCAATAGTGCATTCAGGTGATGTAAGAGTGTAGAGTGCAGCCATGGGTATCTCGCAGGTGCCCACATGCATATGATTAATCAGCCACTGGCCTTAAAGGGCCAGGAATGATTTTCATACTCAGCCCATTCCAATTGGTTAGTGTCTCCCTATTGTCAACATCTTAACAAAATAAAGGATACACAGTCCACCATACAGTAAAATGTGTTGTAATCTAAACTGTGGTGCTTTGCATACAACACTTAAGCATGAACAGAACTGGACAGATTGCAGATAATATCCACAACACAGAGCAATGAGGTTGTTTAAATGTCAGGAAACACAAAGCACCATAGCATTGGGATATGTGCGCCTGAATCTGCCATGCTGTAACTTGAGATCAGATCTAAATTTGAGACACATATAAGTGTGGATTGCTGTTAAATGAGCTGATCTAGATATAGATTTCCAGTATTATTATTTGGGACTAACAGACTTGTGTTTTATTGATTCGACAACTCTCTTTGATTAACAAATTTTTGAAATTGTGCTTGATTTCTATTGGTAGGTAACACTGTTAAAATAACGTGTTTATAAATACTACTGCCTTAATCCAATTTGAATAGGACATGTTTCTAGAAGGACTGTATTTTCAAGTGAAATACAAAATATGAAGTAAAAGCTACACCGGTAAAACATATACAAAGGGAAAATTGTTTTCTTTTGACTTCTTGTATATGAACATATATGATTACCTTGACATTGAGGCATTACAGCAATGTCTTTGGGAGAAGAAAGCGATCTTAGTTCGCTTTCTACACCCTTTCAAAGTCATGACGTGCCAGGCACATCAATGGTCGCCAACAGGATGTTTTTCTGTGAAGTGCCTGGCGTTTCAATTGTCATCAAGGCGTTAAACTCTCATGGTGTCCCCCGTGCAAATTGGGTTGGTGGCCCCCACACACATGCTCATATTGACTTGAAAGGATGTGCTTTCCTTCCACTTATTAGCTGCTTCAAGCAGCCAATCAGTAGCGCAAAACATCATTCGACTGAGGAAGTGTGGGCTGCAGCTTCTCCTTACAGCAA
Source organism: Spea multiplicata (assembly GCA_009364415.1). Taxonomy (NCBI): domain Eukaryota; kingdom Metazoa; phylum Chordata; class Amphibia; order Anura; family Pelobatidae; genus Spea; species Spea multiplicata. The sequence continues at coordinate 11,263 of VKOC01018430.1, forward strand.
CTGTTTTTTTTTAGTAAATAAATATTACAACTACTTACAAAGTCATTTCATATGCACTCTTTGTTGAGGAGGTAGCCTAGCATGCTTCATTGTGCATTTAAAAGAAAGTCACAGCTGAACTTCATAGTTTAAGTAACTCATGCAAGTTCCATGACAGCAAGATGCATTCTGAATAATGACTCCCCGAATTGACTATGTTCTCCTGCAAGATATCTGCAAAGAATGTTCCACAATTCAGCATCTACAGTATGTCCACAATCCAAGAAGGGAGATAAATGCCTAGATCCCAAGAACCTTAGCCTAGTCTTCCATGCACCACACATTACAACAAAGATTATTGATACTGAATGATTAAGCTTGTCAAGCAGCATGTGTCTACAGTGGTTTGTTAACCTATATCCTTCTATAAATCCCAAAGGCCATATGAACAGCTTAGAGCCACTTAAGCTCTATAGGCCAGAGAATGAACCTTAGAAAGCCTTGAGTTTGTGCGAGTATGTGTGTGTGTGTGTTCTATGCATATGTTTAATCAAGATTTATAGATCCAAAATCCAACATAATCTTCACATAAGGCTGCATAACAAAGGCTGCAGCTGTATGATGTTTCATTTAAAGAACTACTAAAGAGAAACGCTGCCTCCTGCAGTTTAATACACCTCATTACATCTATTTTGCTGAACCATGAGAGAAATAACATTATAAATATAAATATTTATATTGTGCTGGAGATTACAAGTGCGACACACAAATAATCGCAAAAGTCCAACACACATGCTCTCAATGTATATGTATATGACATTGTATATATATGTCACATGTTTTTATAAAATATTAATATAGATGCAGATATTGCAGTAATAAATGGTTTGCTGGATAAAGACCAGTAAAGACTCTCAACGGATATGAGTATAATTTGGTGGAGAGAGGAGAGGGGATAGAAACATTTAAATACTTAAATGGATTTAAAAGAGTACATGAAGGAAGTTATTTCAAAGGGTGAGAAACAAGAGTTCATAACCTAAAACCAAAAGGTCAGAAGTTTAGATAATATAGTTTAGTAATATACATTTTTACTTTACTGAGAGAGTAGCAGATAATGGAACAGTCTCCCAGAAGATGTGGTAGAGGCTAATGCAATGAGGCAATTTAAACTTGCATTGGATAGACGTAAAGCAATCCTGGATCTAAGACAAGACCAAGGTCTGTTTAAGATTACAGTCTTTACATATGGACAACATGCAGACTAGATGGGCCAAATGGTTCTTATCTCCTGTCAAAGTCTAGTCTTAATTCTGCACATTAATTCAGATGATAGCTGTGTGGGCCTTTCCTGATGCTCCCGTTCATATAAATGAGGGCACTTTCCTGCCACTGATTGCTGCTTCAATTCTCAAGATTCCTCCAACCATGCTGGAGGAGAGCTGCAGCTTCTACCTCACAGTTTATTTTATTTTTTGTTTCTGAAGAGTGTATGCTAAAGCACTAGAGTACTTAGTAGGGCTGTCAGGGACAGTAAACAATTCATTTAACATAAGCTGACTACACTTCAGTGCTGTTTAAATGCCTGAACTTCTGGCTGAGCAGTCTCTTCTGGCAGCGTCAATGCTGTCCTCTCATCTTCTGGCATGTGTAACGTCTGATTTAGGCTCTGTGCCCACAAAGATGCTTAAAGTCCCTTTAACCAGCACATGTGCCGGGACAGCCAGCAATCAGGATATAAACCCATTTGGCTCCGTATCTGGGAATCTGGGACTGCTGGCTTCTATAACTTCTTTTCAATAACTGCTACTCCCAACATGCTCAGCCAAACCAGATGATATCCACCATATCTGCCTATTTATTGTAGGTTAGGGTAGAATGTTTACTATAAAAGTAGCGAATATGTTTTTAGTTACACAATTCCATGTATCAAAACATTTTCTATTCTTCATAAACACACATACCAATGAATAATTAAAGCTCACAGAAAAGAGAGAGGGAATAAACTGTTAAGAGATCACAGAAAGAGTATGGACTCATTCTCTCGCTCTAATTTTTGTGTAAAGTTTGGTTAATAATGCTTTATAGCCATCAAGGTTATTTTTTTCCCAATGCTAACAGAACATACACAATTCTGTCCTGCCATGGCATCTCTTTTTTTCTGGCCCTCCTAAACAAGTACACTTTGGGGGTACGCCAAAGTTTTCGGGTCATAGCAAGGATTATTCTATTTTTGCTCAAAACCAAGCCAGACTTTACAGGTACAATTGGAAATTGGGCAACCTTTAACTCGATGGACATTTCTATTCAAACCTAATTACGGTACTATTTACTTCTTATTCTGGCCAATTTCTTACTCACATGCTGAAGATGGGCTTCTTATTCAGTCGCCTTTTTTTTCATTGGTGGAAGTTGGCATCTTATTTATAATTTGTTAAAAATATTTTGTTTTAAACCTCCAAGATGACTAAGTACTGAAGACTCTTTAACGGCTCCTCCCGTAATAAAATT